>CATIWF010099515.1:0-33408 GCA_949630135.1 Balakata baccata
TTGGACCTAATATGGGGGTTCAATATTTAGATTGAAGTTAAATTAATCAATTAAATTGAAGTTATTTATTCAAACTTTAATTGTTTTCAATTGAAATTTAGTTAATTAATTGAATTTAAATCCATTAAGTTAAACCTAAATTGAATTTGGATTGACTAAATAAAAATTAATTAATTAAACCTAATTTGGTTAGATCAAAATTCAATTAATTAGATAAACCTATTTGATTAATAAATTTGATTTCAATTTATAACATGTTAAATATTATTAACTTATGATTATAAAATCCGTATGATTAAAAAAAATAAAGAAAGAATTGAGTTGATGTGGCTATGAGGGAGAAGGGGTTGAGGCGCAGTGGAATCAAGTCCCAACAAATAGTCAACTAATTAATTTAGAGGGAAGAGAATAACTAAACATGGTAAATTCTATAGCATTAAAACATTTTGAGTTTTTTACCTAGGTAATGGGTTAATAAATACTTATCGCTCTTGGTAAAATTTTAGGTGTATTAATGCACCCTAGGTAATGGGTTAATAAATACTTATTGTTCTAGGTAAAATTTTAGGTGTATTAATGCACTTGGCGCATTGTAGCAAAAGCCTTTTTTTTATGGGTAATTAAACTTCAAGCCTAAGGAAACTATGAAGGAATATGTATTTTTGATCCTTACTCTTAGTTTTGTTGGTGAGTCATTGTCAATTGGACATGAGCTAGTGCATTGTATAATTGCACAAAATCAACTCATTTCTTAATTAAAAAATACAGGATAACCACTAGTTTAGTTAATTGGCATTTTTAGTTATGATGTGACCAACTAAATACCTATTCCACCAATTGCTGTTTTCCCCCTTTTAGTATCCAATGTTTTAACGGATTAATTTCATTTAGAGTTCCATCTTATTATATTATAGTAAAATTGTGAAATTTTTTTTGTCCAAAAAAAAATTATTAAACTTTATTTTCATTTCACTAAAATCACTTTTATCCAATTTCCAGTGACATATCAATCACCACATCAGATTTCTGGTAACATATCAACTGTCACATCAGATTTATAGTTACTCATATATGAAAATTGGCCAAATGTAATTTTAGTAAAATAAAAATAAAGTTACGGTGACTTTTTTCATAGTAAATTTTGTGATTTTACTATAATATGAGCAAAATTTAGTGATCATATAAGAAAATTAACTCCATGTTTTAACTCAAATCATCTTTGGTAATTTTTGTCATTTGTCACTCACTCAAGCTTATCTTACCAAAAACATATTTTTATCAGAAAAAAAAAACTTTATATGTTAAAATGGTACTATTTTTATCAATAAATTTTATTTTAATGATATTGGAATGATAATTAAACCGGTAAAGTCTTAAATTTAAATTTCCAGTTAGATTTCTGATACTAAAAAGAGTTGGTACTATTATTTTGGACTGCAGAAGTGTTTTACAGGAGTAACAGCAGTATTTTGCAGATCTTAGTCTTAATTTAAAGAATTTGGTTTGATGGGTGGAGTCGTGAACGTTTACTTCAACTATTTATATGGAAATTTATTTGAATAAATGGTTAGTTAAAAGCTGTCAAATTACATGTGTTTAATAAAAATTTCGAGCTAGATGGGTTTGATAACTGTAAATTCATCGTGCTTCAAAGTGATTTAATGAAAAAATTTTAGATAGATTCAATATATTATGTCATTTGTAAATCAATTCAATTACATAATGACATAAATATATATCGTCTTCAAATCAACCAACAAGAATAAACAATTGAATATATATCATTATATAATTAAATTAATTTACGGATAATATGTAATAGATTAAATCTATCTAAAAATTTTACTAGTGCAGAAAAATGTCTTTTGTATATGTTATTTTAGTCTTTTTACATTTGTTTTAGGAGAGACAAATGATCAAGATGTATTTGTGAATGAACTTTTTGCATCTATTAAAAACAAACGCAACTGACAAGTTAAATACATCTGCTTTGGAAAAAACGTATGCAAATAGTTTACATGTTTATATTTATTTACAAAAATATCAACACATTGATATTATGTGTATGTTATTTTTAAAATAGATGGATCTAAATTTCGTATAAAGTATAATTTGTATTAGTCTCTTAATTAGTTACATTATAATTATAAATTCTTCTTAAATATCCTTAAATTTTTAATGCGAGATTCTTCAACTAGTAGAATTATTTAAATATTAAAAAATGACATCAATTATATATATAAAAAAAATCCAAATATAAATTATCCATGAGATCCAAATATAAAGTTTAATTTTAATAGGCTACAAATGCAATTTAATTAGAACACGAGTAACGAGATTGACTAATCACATACAACAAAAAAAAAAAAGAAAAAAGAAAAGAAAGTATAGGACAGATTCCGCCTCTTTGCTAATCGTTTAGATTTGCCATTTTCTCCTCTAATTTTTTTTTTTGGTTATAATTTATCCCTCTTTTAACTTATTTTTCTATATTGTTCTTTATATATATATATATATATATATATAAATTTGTTTATAATTCTCTAATATTGTCATGGTAAGAAAACATACTTGAATTTGTTAATGGTATCAAGCTAAGGATCATTTCAGAATTAAAGCACCACATACAATTTTAAAAAAATATATATAAATAAAAAATAAATTAGAAAGAGCAAATTAGATAAAAATTTTAAAAAATAAAATGGTTAATTTAAATAATTGGAGGAGCGGATATATTCTGCCAAAAAAAAAAAAAAAGTTGCTGCGTACATGGACCACACTATCATCTATCATCAAAGCAAAGCAAATTGCATGGTGGGCTATGTACAATTATTTGCAATGAATAAGGCAACCAAAGATTGCAAAAATCAAAGTCTATATTTGATACTTTACTTCACTGCTTGTTCTTCTGCTTCTCCCCTTGCTAGTCAGTCTATATAAATGTCATTCTCATTAGTGTCCACAGCCATCATTAAAATTAGGTATACCTCATAAGAACAAATCAACAGCCAACAAAACCCACCAACAGCCCTTCAAAATCAGACTCAATCAATATCATTAACCCTTGTTCCTTGGGCCCCATACATAACAGTCCAACATTCCCAAAATTTAATAACTTTGACTCTTCAGCACACACAGCTGTAATTTTACTTGTATGCATATGATCCAATGTTTTGAGGGGCAAATTTATATTTCATCCATATATTTTTTATTAGTAAAATTAATAAGAAATTAACTTGAGTAGTTGTATGTGTTTTTTTTAGTTTATTAGAAGATTCGATGAATTGTGATTCGTTATGTAATAGATGTAGTCATCTATTTATATATGTTATAAATGGTATTAAAGATATTCAAACTTGAAATATTTTTCAACTAATACAAGAAATGACGGAGTTATATTCATTTGAAGAGTTATAACTCCTATTAATTTTTTAATATATATATATATATAATTATATGTAAATTTATATTATTTTTTAAGATTTGTTTTTCTATAAATGATGTTAAAAATTTATTTTTACATATTGAACTTAAATTTTTAGTTATTTATAAACTTCTAACTATTTACCCAATCTAACTTGGGAGATCTGGCTCTGCCACTAAATATAAGTGAAAATACAATTAAACCATCTTTGATTAACAACTACTTATAGTATGAAAATGTTTAAAATTATTGTTAAGTGTACTCTATTTTAAATTTTTTTAATTTAATTAATTAATTTTTTATAAATTATATTTTTTTTAAATATATTTTTGGAAAAAATACCTACAATTTTCCTACCAAAAACGGTTTTTAAAATTAAAAAAAAAAACGAAAAATGTGAAACAAGGTATCTGAGAATCGACAATTCTGGTTAGTCATATGTACTATGTCTTCCGAGGCCGTCTTTTCATGGCTAGACCGCAATGTGCGTTCTGCGTTCACAATCCATAGTTATTAAAAAAAAAAAAAAAGAAAAAAAAAACTTTAATCTTCACGAAACACGAGGTTTGCAACTCTGTCTACTTGCCTAGAATGAAATAAAATTTTTAAAAAATAAAAAATCGCAGAGGTTTTGGCGATGTATAAAGAGGAGAGATAAAAGTGGGACCAAAGGAGGTGATGGCGGTGATGGATAGGGACCACTCGAGGTATATGAGAGAATTAGGCGTGGGGCCCAAGTATAGTTGAATCCACGCGAGAGTGGGTCCCACTTAGAAGAAGAGGAAGTGGGCCCTGCCCGTTCTGCCCCTCCTCTCTTCTTTTCTTCCATGATAATAAAGAGAGAAACTAAATAAAGAATCCGTTGCAGAGAAGCAGATTTTTACAAGCAAAAGAAAAGAAAGTACTGGAATTTTCTCTTATCAGAATTTTTTTTTTCCTTTTAAATTTTCATTTCTCTGCGTGCAAGCTTTATATAACTAATCTCCTTAGCCATCTCTCTCTCTTAGGTGTACCGCTTTCATTTGTATCCTCACTTTTGCATGCCCTCTCTCTCTCTCTATATATATCTCTTATCTCTTTAGCAAACAAAGATACCCATTTAATTCTTTGAGTTATCAAAGAAAAATTAATTAAAAAGGTCGATTTGTTTTTTGCATGGATGGATTCTTCAACTGCACAACACCAGGTAGAGTATTTATTAGAGATGTATGTTTTTATCAATGTTGTTTTTTCCCCATTACTTTTTATTTGTTTTCTTTTTTCCCCATTTCTTTTCTATCTTTTTAACATTTTTTTTTTCAGTTTTCTGCTGGATTCATAATGGGAGTTGTTATTTATTGGTTTTTATTATGTCTTCTTCACTTGAGGATGGTGTGATTAAATGGGGTTCAAGAAATTTTCAGTTTTTCTTTTTCATTCAAGACGAAGTGTATTTTGCTTTTTTTTTTTCTTCTGTCTTCTGGTAGATGGTTGGGTTTCTGAGTTTATTAACACACTATTTCATTTTTCTTGACATGCAATTTAAATAATTAAGCCCACTGATTTTAATTCTTCTTTCATGGGTTTTCATATCTCCAAATAAAACTATTAATAGTGGAAAATTTCTTAGGCCCTTTATCTTAATTTATGGTCCATTTAGGTCAAGAAAATAAGGGAAAAAGCTAAAGCCAAATACAAATTGTTTCAATTTTGATCTTTTACTAGTGTGTATAATTGTATTAGGCAATCAGAAAAAGGTACAAAACAAAATACTATCAATTGCCTTACCTTTACTGATTGGACTGGCTAAGTGAGTGACTCAATATTGATTTCTTGAGAAAAGAAATGAATTGCGATTTATTTCTTGCAAGTTATTCATTTTTGTATCAAATGAAAGAAAAGGAAAATTGAAGTGATTTTATTGCAATTAATGTGGTTTATGAAATTATGTTTTAATTACAGGAAATGGGTGCAAATTCATTGGAAAACATGCTAGTTTGTTCAAAACCACATCAAGAAAGGAAGCCAAGGCCACAAGAAGAACAAGCTCTGAAATGCCCAAGATGTGATTCCCTCAACACCAAATTTTGCTACTACAACAATTACAGTCTCTCTCAGCCAAGATACTTCTGCAAATCTTGCAGAAGGTATTGGACAAAAGGAGGAACATTGAGAAATGTCCCGGTAGGCGGCGGTTGCAGAAAGAACAAAAGATCATCATCATTATCAAGAAAGAATCAAGATCATCAACATTTGAATCCTAACACAAACCCATTAATCACTACCCTTCCACCATTAACTTATGATTGTAATGACCTCACCCTTGCCTTTGCTAGGCTTCAAAAACAATCCGGTGGGCAATTAGGGTTTGATGATCATGATCTTTCTGTTTTGGGAAACCCAAGCAGCACCCATTGTGATATCATTGGAAACCCTAGCATTCATGGGAACCATTCCTTTCTCGATGCTCTAAGAAATGGGTTTCTTGATACCCAAAATACCCTTTTTCAAAATGTGTTCTATAATGGGTTTGCAAATGGGAATATGGGTGAATTGGAGAATACTGGTAGTGGGGTTTGTGCTAGTGGAGAAATGATGCTGCCTTATGAAGATACAAGCAGTACTAGTGCAGCCACACAAGCTGTGACAGTGACAACTATGAAGCAAGAATTATGCAATAATAATATTGGCAGAGAAGACGAGACTAAAATCTTATGGGGATTTCCATGGCAAATCAGTGGAAGTCGTGGAATTGGTGATCCTGATTCTTCATCATCAGCAAGAGAAAGCTGGAATTCTTGGCATGGAGTTCTTAATAGTCCTTTAATGTAGACTACTGCTCTAGTTACTATTTTGCAGCTTTCCAAGAAAGAAAAAAAAAATGATAGTTTTCTTCTCTTAATCAGTTTTTTTTAGGCTCTTGAGTTTCTTTCTTCCCTTTTTTTTAATTGTTAATTAGAGATTTGAATGATTGACCTGAATCATCAATTAGTTCTCTATATTTTGAATTTTTCTTTTCAAAATCTTGTTTTTCTATTAGTTTATATACTAATGAAATTTGTTTGCTAACCAAGTAAAGGAATTTGCAGATGTTGATGAAATGTTATTTCTATTTTGGAGAAAAGAGTGAAATTTAATCTTGAATGTGATGTTTCATGCTATTGTTTGTTTGCAGTCTGAACTCTCTGAAAAGAAATATTGGTTTTTGGCTTTGAATGACTTTGTGGTTCTCAACATATTCTGCCATGATTGCTTCTTATTTTCAGGTAGATTCTCATTCTACTTGTTTTATAAATTAATAATTATAGTGCCAATCAAGAATGTCTTTGATCAGTATTAATTTTATTTTTAAAAATTGAAGAAATTTCAAGTTTAAATTTTTTGGACATCAGTTATCCTCTAATATATTTAAAAATTTAATATTTTTATAATAAGTATTAGGAATGATTGTCTCAATTATGTAATATATGGCCTATTAGAGCATCTACAGTAACACTATTTTAAAAAATATTGTTGGCAGAATAAAAGCCATTTTAAAATATCTTTAAATATAGAATAATTTTTTTTAAAAGTCTAATATATTTTTTATATTTTACTCTTTATTTTAACTTATTTCATATACATTAAAATTTATCAAAAATAAAAAAAAAGTAAAAAATGAAAAAGAAAAATATCTGTAGCTAAATACACAAAAAAAAGAGATAAAACATAGATAAAAAATGGAAGTACATTAATTATAAGAATATAGTGATGTTTGATTCTTTAGATATAAATTTTAAAGATATAAAATATATTAGAAACTATTTTTATAAATTACTATTTAAAATAAAAAAATATAGTTCATATAAAAAATTTATTGGAGATACTCTAATGAAAAAAATAAATATTTGTAATTTATATATAAATATTATGTATACAGGCCAGAATTTCAGTGAAGCATGTGCACCAATTTCGGTATGGATTTTCTTCTCTTACCCCCACACCAAATCTAAGTTAAGATTTAGGCGTGAGAGAAGAGTCAGAAATCAGATAATACGTTATCTAAGTATCTATTATTTTATTCTTAATTAAAATATTAACTTAAGCTATAGACCCAAAAAAATAAAAATTATATTAATTTCTATACCGACAAAGACATTTTAGAAACTGAAGTTTGAAAAACTGTGTAGTTTTTCTAAGTTGTTAAAACGTAATCGTTGCAAATCAGCTGCTAAACTAATATTTTATAAATCGAGTAACTCTTCTAATTTTAATTTAGTGTAAATAAATTTTTAAATTTTAAATTGAGCATAAATTAACATTTAAATTATATTATATATAGCGAATTACTTTTTACCAAACTGAATTAGCTTACGTTCTAGTGTAAGAGACTCAATTGCAATTAATTTAGAATTCGAGTATTTATTTGTACTGAATCAAAGTCGAAAAGATGACTCACTCTATAAAATATATAATTTAGGGACTAATTTACATCTATAAAACCTTTCAACAAAAAAGTTCAATGTTTTACTGATGTTTTAATTTAAAATTATTATTCTTTAATTCAATACTTAATGGTTGATTTTTTTTTTCTAATTAGATATCGTATTCCATTTTTCATTTAAAATCTAATAGAGATGAATAATTTTTTTAAAAATTGCGATTGATTTTTTATTGATTTTCAGAAAATTCTTCTGTAGAAATTTTAATAATTTAAAAAATTAACGAATTTTGTTTTACAATTTTTTAAAGGACTGATTACTTCAAAATACTCAAACTTTGCACTACATAACAATTTTAGCATGTATTAAAAAATTTTGCTTAACAATACATATACTGTTTTTTTTTTTCAAAATTATATTCCGATCGAAAAATGCGGCAACTCAGTGTCCACATGACACCGGAAGTCCGACGTGGCATTTTTTATAAAAAAAATGTTATATATATAAAAAAAAGTCCATCGTAAAACAGTTGGTTGCATCTTTTGAAATTAAAAAAAAAAAAAAAAATCCCAAAATTACAATAACCAATCCCTAATGGTGAACCCATGGCAAGACTGAAGTCGGAGTCTAGAGATGCGGATGTTGAAGCCAATAAAGCAGCAATGCTTGATCCATCAACGCACAGGAGACGAGGAAGCGTACAGATAAATTTGCTCAGAACCAACTCTGCCACTTGAAGTCCATTCATTGGACCTCTTCGTAGATGCTGCAAACAAAACAATTGAATACATCAACAATGATAATTCTATCAATCTAGCAAGAATAGAGGTAAAAATTATTAAATCTCCAAGATTTCTTTCTTGAATCTCTTCCCATTCTCTACCTCATTGAGCATTTCTAGGCACCGACATGCCAATCATCTCATCTGGTGCTTTCTAAGGGGCGGCGACAGCTCTGTAAACTTTAGTCGGCAGAATATATCTTTTTCCGATGATGGCTATTAAACATAGAAGAAGAAGATAGTGCTGAATCATAGAAAATGAAGGATAATAATGCAACATATCATAATCCTTTTCTTGCCAAATCACTGCAAACATCAAAGAATCTTGAGGCTCCTTTGAAAGCATTTCATTTGAGGAAATACAGTATTGGCTCCTAGTTCCAAAAAGACCGTCTAAAATTTGCACAAGATGATTTAAAGTGTCTGTGTTGGGCTATGGGTCTTGACTGACTTTGTGGGTTTATCCAACCTAAGGCCCAAATGTAAATAAGGTATAAAAAGGATCATTCTCCACATAATTTTTTCTCTTAACTTCTCTTTGTCTCAAGTTCATCCAAGAAGATTCAAAAGTGTTCGTGCTATGGAATTCTAGTAACTGGTATTCCAAAGTATTGAAAATACGAAATTCATACTTCAATAAGTAAGTTTTTGCTGCCATTGATTATCTTCATTGGTATCAGAGCTAGAAATACATGTTTTTGTGCTTAATTGAAGATTAGTTGGTTAATTAAACAATTTTGCATGAAAATTGTTAGAAATCCGAAAATTTTTCAATTTTTTGTGATTTTGATTCTCTCTTTTATGGCACAATATTGGTATGGTTGGAAAACTCTTGTTACAAGTTTTCCAACGAATATTTTTGTGTAATTATTTCTATAATTTTTTGAAGTTTCTAATCGAGATTAGAATTCTAATTATTCTGGAAATTATTTTTCTGCCAATTTCACTCTTGGTTTGAGTGTTTTATGTACAAATGCCATCTAAATGGTATCTAATAGTAACTTTTATGGTCAAAATCGGTAGAAAATGCCTAAAAATATAGAAAACGTTTTAAAAACAGGTATGAAAGACCAAGCGATGACGACACGAGTACTACACGCCAATGTAGGAGAGTGCGATGTTTTACATGGTAGTTATTGCATATGTATCGCTCTCTCATTGGTCTAATGTGTCTGAATGTGTATGAGTCAGCTGCCAACATGTCCCGATGATGTGGCAAATTTCTATTGGACCACTCTGTCATGCTGCTGACATTGCATGACACGTGGCATGCACATGTGTCATTGTCATGTGGCACTTGTCCAACATGTGGATGTTTATGGTTGGTTCACATGGTGTTGACGTAACTGCTGATGTGACATGATAGGTGGCGCAACTCCAGCTCGTGAGGGCGCGTGGCGGCGTGTGACAGCACATGAGGCACTTCTCTCCACTAGGGGCGCATGCGAGGTCTGATTCTGTCCCAATTTTTTTTTGAATGTTTAAAATTTAGTTTCCTATTTAATGGATATTTTTCTAGAATTTTTAGAGTATGTTTTTGAAGTTTTTTTTTGGATTAAGAAGCATAAAATGTATATGTTTAAACATGATTAGTTGTAGCATTCTCGCTCTTAATTTTTTTTTTGTGTCTAATACTGAGTTTAATATTTTTTTTAAATAGTGAGGGATTGTATGCTTGACACTTTGGAGCGACTGACTGCATATAAAAAGGATCATATACATTCATCAGAAGAACATATTGACTTGATGTATAAGAAGTTGTATGTTTTCTATAGAATCTCTAGAAATGAATATGAACTTGATGTGGAACAACAAATATGAATTATTCTTGATTCTCTACCTGATTCATTAGAAAAAGAAAGGCACTTAGAGAGAGATAAGCTACTTGAATTATAATAACATTGTAAAAAAATTAAAAAAGGAGCAAGAACGCCAAATTCAATATGGTATTAGGCGATTTTGCTAGTCCATGAGTGGATATCTATGGATAAATAAGAAAAATATGGTCTTGGTCGTTGATAAGCCTGTAAGTGGCTTCCCATAGATGAGTAAAATATCTAAGGCATTGGCAATGAGGGAATTTATTGAGAAAGATCTAATAGACCTTGAAGAATATTATCGAATGCAACATTATGATATATTTTTGTTATTTCTTTATGTTTATGATGTTTATTTTTTCTTAAAACATGTGATAGATGTTTATGAGACATTGTATTTATGTTCATTTTTTTTCATGGAATGAATGTTTTTAAGTTTACATATATGTCTTATTATTTCATCACATGATTGATGGATAAGAATCATATATCTTATTTTTTTTATTGCACAAGCAATATATGTGTATAATATATTATTGTAGGAATATTAGGTTGGTAGATTAGTAAATCTCATCTAATAAAATAATTATGGCTCCTGTTTAAATTAAATAATAGTAATTGAACCATATTAGTGGAAATTGATTGGATTGTGCAGCAAGACTATTATTTTTGTTATATTTGTTAGGTTATTATTGATTAATCTAAAATATTGTGACATAAAATAATTAGAATTGTGAATTGTGCTTATTAAGATCATTGTTTCTAATTAGTTGAAATGACTATTATAAAGAGCATTATTGCTGATTTGAATCAAGGGATAAGATGAACGACAAGCATTATGGTGTTTGGCATTGAAAAATTCAGTATTTCCTAGAAGAACAAGATATGCTGGCAACGATCATACAACCTATGGCTGAGCTTGAGAATGGTAGCACTGCTTAATATCGGCAAGATATGGAAGCATATCAAGCCAATAAGCGTAAGGACAGAGTTGCTTGCATACTGATGCTACGTTTTGAGAACACCACTCAACTGTGAGATTTTGGGATGTTGTCAAGGTCCAATTTGGCACAACTTCAACTACTAAGCTGCATTAGTTGACTCTCGAGTTTGAAGCTTACAAGAAGAATCTTGCTCATATAATGAGACATTATCTTATTGTTGTATCTAACATGATAAGTGAGTTGAAGGTCGCTGGCTATGAGTTAACTGATGAGCAACAAGTGCCTGGGAGCACATACGTGTTAACCTTACCTATAACGACAACATCAAGATTTTTGATGATGTTGCCCATCATGTTGAGCTGGAGGAGGATCACATTCTTGCTAATAAGCTCGCAGGTGAGGCTTATATAACCGAGTCCAAGGGAAAAGGAGCGTCAAGCTATGGACGAAAGAAATGGAAAGGTAAGAGAAACAAGCATGGCAAGGGAGGCAATAAAGCAAATCTTAGTGGAAAGAAATGCAAGTGTAATGTGACAAAGTTTATACTCGTAAGTGTACGAACCACTGTAGAATGGCAAGTTCACCTCCGATGTCGATCTCACAAGGAACGACCCAGCTTAAATTCCAAGTTTCCCCTAAATTGCCAATAACACAGTTTAATGATCCTAAACACTCTAACCACGATTTGATGATTGTAAAATTAATTAACTAAATTGAAAACAATAAAATATTTGAAAGCGACAAAAACAATTATGATTCAATCAGTGTGATAAATTATATGTTTGGCAAGCGTCCCCAGTCTACAATCCCTTCCCTGTATCCAATTAATCATAATAAAGTTTAATTGCATAAGCTCTCGCTATAATCATTAACTACCCAAACCAATAGTATAATCAACGTCCAAATCAATTTTTAGGTCAAGTTATAGATTGTTTGTCTAATAACAAAATCCTAAAATATTCCTTCCAATTTAAACACAAGATGACTAGTCATATATTCAAATGAAAGTAATTAAGAGTAATTGAAGATGAAAAGAATTTAACTTTATTCAATAGAAGGGAAATTATTACATCCTAGATAGCTACTAAACACCTAACAAAGGAATTAGCCAAACATGGCTACTTCTATGATCAAGTTCATAACTATGCTTGAATTAAACATGAATTAAGCAATAAGGAATTAAAAATAGAAATTCAAAACCCTTGAAAAGTGTAAACCCAGAATCCCCTTGAACACTTGATTGTTGTCTTCCAAAGATCTAAGCTTTAGTCCCCAAATGGAACTAACTCCAAGCTAAACATGTGTGGTTGCTGCAATTGGGTCTAATGGCCTCTGAATTCTCTTCAACTGTGCCTTTGATCACCAAAGAATGAATTCAATTCATCCCCCCAAAGTATGTCTGCCGATTTTCCCCGAAAACTCCCTTTTATACCTAGGTTAATTACAAAATATCAAATCTCTCCCTAATTATTTACTAATTACATATCAAAAAAAAGTCCCAGCCAATAGGAATTGAGTTGCAAAACAAGGGGGCATATAATCCACGATCAGATTGTCAATTAAAAATATAGAATTGCAGCTCACAATCGTGCACAATAGTTGGCCTGAAGAAAATGCACGTTCGCGCACCCTGCACGACCAATCCTTCACCTTGCTGTGCACAAGTCGTGCATAGTGTGTAATGTCCCATAACTGCATGCCTCGCGCAAGCTGCAAGACCGTGCAGTCTGCTGCTTAACTGAAATATGCTCACAACTCCTCATTTCTCATTTCCCATTTCCAATCTTCTCAGGCTTCAATTTAACATGAACGGCCCTGAAATTCCTTGCTTTTTATGCCACTACCTACACAAACAAAAATGTAATCAAAAGAAACTATATCTAAAGAAAACTAATGGCAAATGACGTCAAACACATGTAATAAGTATTATAAATCAACATCGTATCAATGTGGTGACAAGAAAGGCAAGAATATGAATTGCTTCAACTATAGGAAGGTAAATTGCTTTGCTCGTGATTGCACTAAGCCAAGGTATTTTATGACCAAATTCATCCTTCTGATTTATACATTAGTAATTGTTTGATGCTAGCTGAAATTATTCTTTATTGGACTATATACTCAGTAGTAACCGACCACATAGTGAGGAGCCGCTATGCCTTTGTGGAGTCTCGTCAAATTCCTAAAAGATGTCAAAGTATC
Source organism: Balakata baccata (assembly GCA_949630135.1). Lineage (NCBI taxonomy): Eukaryota > Viridiplantae > Streptophyta > Magnoliopsida > Malpighiales > Euphorbiaceae > Balakata > Balakata baccata. Next base: position 13,566 of record CATIWF010099515.1, read on the forward strand.
TATATGGGGAATAATGCTTCCTCAGACGTGCTTGGAATTAGCACCTGCAAGCTGGTGTTGTAGGGAGGCTGCACTCTTTATCTCCATGATGTGCTTTACGCTCCTGAAGTTTGATAAAATCTTGTTTTTGTACTTGTTCTCTTAAGATTTGGTTTTAAAGTTATTTTTGAAAACAATAGTGTGAATGTACATTTGGATGATGTTTACTATGGTTTTGAATATTTGTTGGATGATTTTATAGTATTCGATACTATTCCTATTAGATGCTTCTGTTTTCGTTGTTGGCAATTCTAGTAATGTTTTATTAAATAATGATATTAAATGGCATGCTAGATTAAGACACATAGGACAAGATCGCTTAAAAAGACAAGCAAAGGTTGGTCTTTTGGTCTTTTATGTTCTGTTGATAGAATAGATTTGTCTGTTTGTGAGCATTGCCTATCTAGAAAAACAACAAGATTACCATTTGACAAAGCCAAAAGAGCCACATTTCCTTTACAACTTATTAATTCTGACATTTGTGGCCCAATAAATATGAGAGCAAAACATGGCGCTCACTATTTCATCATGTTTATAGATGATTTCACTAGATATGATCATATTTATTTGATCTCCCATAAGTCTGAAGTATGAGATTGATTCGTATGATATAGTAGATTGGTTGAGAATCAATTAAGTGCAAATATTATAGCGTTGAGGACAGATCGAGGATTTGAATATCTATATGATTCATTCAAAAGTTATTGCGATGATAAGGGTATAGCTAGGGAGCTAACTATTCCTTACACTCCACAACAAAATGGCATAGCAAAAAGAATGAATATAACCTTATTGGACATGGTTAAGTCAATAATAGTGCAAACTAATTTGTCTATTTCCTTTTGGGGAGATGAACTTATAGCCTACATTCTTAACTGTGTGCCATCAAAAATTGTTCCTTCCACTCCATATGAGTTATGGAAAGACGAAAAGCCTGACTTAAATAAAATGTGCCTATGAGGTTGCGCTGCTTATATCCATTGTAACGCCCGCCAATAGGAGCTTAGAAGCTATTATGGTACATGAAGGGTAAATTGGTAATTAAAAGTACATGTATATATGAATAAGTTTTGAGAATACATGAGAGGAATATCAGAGGTATATGAAGGTCTATATAAGGTATATGTCTAGTATATTGACCGATTTTGGCTTCGATTTCAAGAAAAGGATGAATTAATTCAATAATTATGAAAAAATAAGGTGTCACGGCTGTGACAAAGGGGTGCCACGACCGTGGCAAACGAAAAAGTTGGATAAACATGATTGTTCAAGGTTGGTTGCTATAGTAACTCTTCATGACTATGAAAGGAAACCTTTATGACTGTGAAAGGTCTATATATAAGCTTTTTCCACATTCTTATTACCATTTTCACCAACTTTTCCGTCCTCAAATCCTAAAAACAGATCATAAAGACCCAAGAATGTCAAGAGAGTGATTATTCATGGTTTTTGAGTGAATTAAACACCAAACCAAGAGGGAAAAACAATATTAAAGCAAGATTTGAAGGAATCATCCATTTTAAAAGATTTAAAGGAGAGAGAATTGGTGCAAAAGGGACCTCGAGTTTCTTTGCAAGATAAGGGTGTTTTTTGTAATCAATAGGTAAGAAAACACAAGAATTCCATCTCTTTACTGTGATTATGAAGTTATATGAAGAGATTATATTGTTTGGTTGGAAAGCCATGGAAGAGAGATTATGGAAGATGAAGGGTATTTGGATTTTGTGTATATTTATGTTCTTTGAAGTTATTAGAAGTGAGATACCATGATGTTGAGTTGAAAATATGCTTAATAACCTTGGTTTGGGAATTATGGAATTAGATTTATGATTATACATAATTGTCATAGTTTGAGAATTGAGATATAGCTTGAATTAATGAGAAATAATTGTGATTATATTAGGTGATGCCTTTGAAAGGTGAAAATTAACAACCAAGGAAGCTAGACAAGCTTAGAGCATGGATTTTGAGTTAGCTCCATATGAGGTAAGTACATATGTTCATTTTAATTTCCTTAAATAAAATAATATAATGTTGAATGACATGAAAAGAAAATGGGATATATGGCATGTTAATAGGAATAATGGATAACCCAGCCGAAAATGGAAATATGCGATAGACTAATTAGATTTAAGAGCTATGGATAACATATATATGGAAGAAGAATTAGCTAAACATGAAAAATATAAATATGTTATATGGAAATTTCATAAGTAATGGAATATGGAATTTGAATAACATGAATATGTCAAATGTATGATAAGATATGACATAGTATTCTAGGTATAAAAGTTATTAATAGTAAGATATATAAAATGAAATAAAGGATAAATGGAACTCGAGTTCACATGGATGGCAATAAGAGGTTAGCAATGATAATTATGTATATTTATTGTGGGATTATTAACCCAATTATTTGTAAGCTAGACTTAATGCAATATTAAGTATTGATAGTTGGTAAGGGACTGGTTTTATCAAAGTACTTAAAGTGTATGGACAATAGCATAAAGATGTCTTTCTTTTACTTAAGAATTTGTAAATGTTGAGATGTATGCATAAATGGTGTTAAGCATGCTTGTTCGGAAAAGTAAAGTAGTATTATGAGATATGAAAGCATAAAATGACATGATAAAATGTTAAAGAGATTAATTAAAGTATTTGAATATGCATAAATATATATGCAAGAAAATGGCAAATGTGACAAAGTATAAACAATGTATGTGTAAAACTTGAGTTGTGAGCTTGGTTGTGACCCCATTTTGGGGGATGATTTGAGTTGTGATAACTTGTTTGTTTTGGTATCAAATGACCATGGATGATGTTTATGTATGTTTAAGAAGTGATTAGAAGTGGAATTTTGACAAAATTTGACCATAGGCACAAGTTAGAATTTTTCACAATCGGCGTCACAACCATACTGAAACTGTCATGGCAATGAAGGCTAATACAGTAGCCTTCATGCCCAGGTGTCACGGCCAACCATATTTGTCATAGCCATGACAATACTATTCACAGTAATAGTGACATATGTTTAAATGATATTTTGGTGGATCCGTTATATGCCGATTGTGCCCAAATGTCAAAATATTATGTAAAAACATATGAAAACATGTTAATGAGTATAAATGTAATATGAGAACATGTATATATTAAATTGAATATGATGGAAACATAAGAGAAAGTGATAAAAAAGAGAATATACTCTAATATAAATGTCTATTTCTCCACGTATGGACTATAATTAGAATAAATAGTATATCATTAAAGGGATTTACGGTACCAAGCTAGTTATATGTTTTAGGAATAAGGTGACTTAATCTCGTGGAGTGCCCCTAATTCCAGTTATATACATAGGATATATCGTAATCAGACAAGATGACTTAAGCTCTTAGAGCGCTCTTGATCTCGTTTACATAGATATATCATAGTCCATCAAAGAGGTTTAAGCTTATAGAGTGCTCTTGATGAGAAATTACAGTGAATAGTGTGGCCTAAGCTATTGGAATGCCTCTATTCCATACCCCATATCCGGACATTCCGGGAATAAGATTTGGGCTTGTAATTAGAAAATATTATATGAATATTAATTATATGTTAAAAGGATTAAGCTTGTGATTATAAAATGAAATGCAATGTATGGTATCATGATTACTAATATTAGAAGAAATTGTGTGTTATTCCTAAAATTGATATACACTCAAGCACATGAAAGGTCAATGTATTGATTGATAAATGAGAAATAAAAGAACCGTTTAGCATTTGAATGATTTTTTTTTTTTGAAAAGTGATTTTCCAAAACTCTCCCAAATAAAACCTTAGTTATGAGGCAAATTTGAAACATATTATCCTTCTCTAATTAATCAAATGTTAGTAATACTGTCAATAAGATATTATTTCTCATATTTCATAATCATTTCTTGTTCTTCATTTTTTTATGGTATTTTTTATTTTTCATCCGATTTTGACGAAATTGTGACTAATGATTGAATGAAGGGATAAATAGATAACCATTCCAATGCAATAAATGCAAACAAACAATTCAAGTTTGCCTGCCAAGGCTAAAACAAGGACACAGTGAAACTCTTCATCAGTTCCCAGTAAATTGGAAAAATTATTTATGTTAGAGGTTTGATATAATATACTTTTTGAGATTTATCGGTTTGTTTTTTTCTATTTTATTATATTAATATGTGATTTCGTTAAATTTTTTGTTAGAAAAATATTAAATTTTTAATTTTATTATTTGATCTATTATACTAGTATTTTTAAAATTTGACATATTACAATAATATTTTTTAAAATTTATCAAATTATACTAGTACCCTTAAATAAAAAAATACTATTTTTGATTAATAGTAAATATTTTAAAATTTAATAGAAAAATTATAATTTTTAATATAGATAAATTTCAAAAAATAAATAATATAATTTTTAAATATAAAAAAAGTATTAGTATAATAGGCGAAATAATCCTCTTATTATTATTGTTGAGAATTACCAGCCCTTATTAAGTTCACCTTGAAAAAGGAAGACTGTTCTACAACTGGGTAAAAGGCCAAGTGTTCTAAGTTCAACAACTAGAGAAAAGTAGTTTGAACTGCATTAGCTGCTGCAGTTAGAAATGGCAATGGACAGGTTGGAGGCGGAGTTCTCCGTTCCGACTCCGAAATATTTATTCGGTTTTTGTCTCTCCCGTTCTCTGTTGGAAAAAATTTGATGGGTTACTGTCCTCAATTCTGATGGAAAAGGGATATAGGATTATGACCTATCACTAATTTTATTAAAATTTTTTATTTTATTTTAAAATAAAAAATATTTTTATTTTTATTATTTTAATTAACTAGTTAATTATATACTTTTTTTTTTTTTTTTAAGAAAAAATATTTTTACTTTAGATAAGTAATATATTTTTATTTTATTATTTTTAAAAACAATCAATATATAAATAATTATTTAAATAAAGATGGGAATCGGTGCGGGGAGGCATAAAAATCACACCCAAAAAAAAAAAAAAAAGCTACGTTCAGTATGGAGTAGGGGTAGGGCACCAGGTGCGGGGATTGGCCCAATGGCCATCCCTAGCTGCAGTTGTTAGTTTTAGCTTTGGTATGCTTGAGCTTTACAAGTTTGAAGCTGAACAACGTGGCAAATTTGCTATGGCATCAGCTGTTGAATTTGGTTATGCAGATCTCAGGTTTGTTCTGTTTATGATGCTCTGCATATTTTATGCATTCTTACTAATCACCACATTACATTGAGGGGCTTTTTTCCTTTTTTTAAATTACATGTATCCAAATTTTATGTAAATTTAATCTTAGTTAAAACTTTTTATTCCTCCCAACTTATATCACAACACAATCCTTATTTGAGGGATTCCTTTTACGATGAAATATTATAAAGCAAAACAGTTACGTGTATATATAACCATACTGATGCAATAAATACAAACGAACAATTCAAATTAGAATATGATAATTCAGTAACTTTTATATTCTCTAATTTCATTCCTATTGTCTGCTCAAAAGAAAAACTTGAGCATGGGATTTGAACATTAACAGCAGGAAATATATATAACTTCAATATGTAGAAAAAGAATTGTAAAACTTCAGAATTGGATCTTCGTAGTGAATAGCTGCATTTGAATGTAAACCAAACCCATTGTCATTGCTGCTGAGCTCCACACCCACAGCTGATGTACCCGAATCACCATGGCCACAAGCAGATTCAGTGAAAGAGATCTCCATTATTTCCAGCAGCAAGAAAATTGTGAAGAAAATCCCAGTCTTGAAGATCCAATGCATCACTACAAGTATAATCAGGTTGAGTTACAGTAGAAAACGACCCAGCAGCTGTTAATTCAGAATTGGGAGAATCATCAAGAAATTGACAGAAATCATTAAGAGCACTGTCATTATCATCAACATTAAACCAGGTTTTTGCTTTATTAATCAACTCCTCTAGCGCACGAACAAGCTTCTGCAACTCCTCGAAGGATTCAGAATTTTCGAAAACCTGGAACATGGAAGAAATCGACTCTCCCGTTGAATTCTTCATAGAATTAAGCTCGGTTTCTAGTGATTCGATTTCATTCAAAAGCGAGAGTGCAGATTGCTTAGCTTTGTCATCAATTTCAGAAGGAATACGATTTTGAAGAAAAGCATAAAGAACAGAAGCGACAGTAGGATTGCCGAAGGAGTAAATCTTTCGCTTAGGTTTAGAAGAAGGTGAAGAGACGAGAACAGCAAGGCGAGCATCACAGAGCATGAATAGCTCTGCTGCTTTGTTGAAGAGGCCATGGCGTCTTTTTGAGAAAGTTATTGATCTTTGCTTTTTGTTTTCTCTCTTCACCACTGGCAACTTTCTTGATTTCGCCATTGAAGGAGCTTTCTTACTTCCCATACTAAGAATCTTAGCTTTTATACCAGAATAAAAATCGGCAGCGGCGGTTCTTGCTTCTCTTACCCAAAAAGGAAAGGAAACTAAGTTCAGTAATTTATTTTATTCAGACCCCTAAATTTTTTTAATTCTAATAATTTTGAAATATTATTAAATCATTTTTAATTAATAAAAAAAACTCATTTTATCCATTTCTAATTTTTTCAAATATGAATTGCTATGAAAAAAAAAACATTTCTTTTCAAACATAAACATAAATTTCTAATTTTTTTCAAATAAAAATTTGGAAAATTAAAAATAACCAACATAATAAAAACCAAAGATATGATAAAGAAATAATTAAAACAACCGCAGCACTATTAAATTGATTTTTCTGAACTAAATGTATATGGATGGGATTGAAATCTTATGAGTTTTAAATTTTTTTATATTAAATGAAAAAATTACTTTTGAATCTTTTTAGTTTTATTCGTTATGTTGATTCACTATTTATAGTATTTAAAGAATATTTCCTTTTTAGTATTGGAATTTGTTTCATATATTCTATATTTTTTCTTATTTTAGATACTAAAAATAATTTTTCTTCCTCTATTATATTAATAGTTTTATAATAATTTTTTATTTTACTTCCTTAAAAATAAATACAAATCTATTAATCATAAAAAGATATTAATTATATGGTGTTTCTTTCTTTCATTCCCCATTCTGCTAACAGCTGAAGTACATATTTCTGATAGCAGAAACAAAACAAATAAGAAAAAAAAAAAATATTGGAATTCAACAATTTGTAATGCTTGAAAATGGGAATAGTAACCAAAGAGTATACTGATTAACATTAAAAATATCAGAAGTTAGACAAACTGAAAAGCCTGATTATGAAATATCAATGACAATCATGGCATTGTATGATGAGATGATATGTTCCATAATCACAGAATTAAGGGAGAGGATTCCTTGATTAACAGGGATGGCATCACCAGATCTTAGAAAGAGAAAGTAGAAATCTTCTGACTTCATTCACACATTTGCAGACCAAGCAAACAAGGAAGAAATACAATATCTTCAATAAAAATGATTCTAAAGCCAGTTTACATGCCATGGGTTTATCCATATTCCTTCAAGTTAATATATATCTCCTCTGCATTGCCTAAGTGAAACAATGAAGCCAGTTTCCATATGTCAACAGGAAAATCTCTACCTGCAAGAAAATGCTTGTCAGCATAAGAAGATCAACCACCATGTATTCAACAGAGGCTTCTGTCAAAATAGAAGCACAAGATGTATGATTAAAAGACAAAAAGGGATCAACCAAATGAGAAGAAGAAAAACTATTGAATTCCCACCTCATGTATTCTACACCTGTGTTCTCTTCCATAACACACCAATCTTCTTCAACATATTTCCATTTTTCTTCTTTAATATATCATCATCCATGTCCTCATTGTAGGCTGAACCCATCCTTTCTGTAATAGGATTATATTTGATGTCCAATGCTTCAGTCCTCTCCATGAAGTTTCCATTGTTAAGCATAGCTGCAGCTGCCTCTGCAGCCTTTCTCCACTGGTCAGACTGCACCTTTATTATTCTCAACTCTGCCTCCATTTCAGAATTAGCTGCTTGGGCTGCCTCAAGCTGCTCAGTCACCCTTGCAATCCTTTTACTGCTCCTATCTGCCTCCTCCAACATAAGGTCAAGCTTCATTAAAGCTTCTCGCTCGGCAGCCCTCACTGCCTCTGGTTCTATAACCACATCATTTTTCACTTTACTCCTGTCCATTTCCTTTCTACCAAGTTCCGCCTTCAATATCTCATTTTTCTCCAATATATTTTGCAATTCTGTCTCCTTATCCATTAAACTTGCCTTCAAATCGATAACATTTTCCTTCATCTTTTTTAGTTTAGCCTCTATTTCAGAATTCCCTTGGCATGATATACTGCTCTTAAGCTTCATATTCAGATCATCATTCTCCTCTGAGATTCCCTGCAATTCAGTTTCCTTGTCCATAAGGTCTGCCTTCAACTCTTCAAAATCAGCCTTTGCTTGCTTCAGTTCCGCCTCTAGTTCAGCCTCTCTGAGAAGAGATTCAGCTTTTATCCTCTCTGCCATTTCATGAGCACTTCTTATTTGCAGTGTACTGTGAAGTTGTTCTTCATGGTGTTTTCTTTCAGCAGTTTCTAGAGCAAATCTCAAATGCTCCACTTCAGACTTTAACGAACAAACCTCTGCCGCAAGCTGGTTTGCTTCTTGTGACCATTGATTCTTAGCAATATCAAGATCATTGGCAGAATCTTTAGAACAGCAGCCGCCAGCATTATGCAGGTCTGACTCAAGTTTGCTTACAAGTCCTTCCAATAATTTCACATTTGCCCTTGACTGGTCCAACTCTGATGCAATGGAGTTATAGGCTTTGACAACTTCTGAGCCATCCAATCTGAGTGCCTCTACAGTTTTCTTTGCAGTTTCCAGTTGATTTAAAGTTTCACTAGCAAGTGCTTGGGCCTGGGCCTCTGAGTTTTTGCTATCCTTTAGCTGGACTTTCATGTTCTCCACAAGAGAAAGAGTATCAATCAAATTGGCTTTCAAAATCTGGATCTCCACTTTTGCTAATTCTGCTTGTTCGTATTGGGCAGCCTCAGACTCAGCTGCCTTATCAAGCTGAACCTTAAGCTGTTGAATCTCACCCAAGGCAGAGGCCCAGGAAGATGCATCGACTGAATGTTTCTGATGGATAGCCTCAAGCTTTGACTGCCATGCTTGCTCACTTTCTTGTGAGATGTTTTGATGCTCAATAACACGAGTCTCCTCAGAATTAGACTTTTCTGAAAGTTTATTCTGCGACTCTTCGAGCTTTAAAGATATAATAGCAAGTTGTTTCTTGGACTGCTGGGCATTTTCCAGAGCTTCCTTCTTCCATGATTCTGATAAACTTAGCTGGTCCTTTGCCTTCTTCAGTTCTTCTTGAAGCTGAGATATTTTAGATTCCAATTCAGATATTCTGCTCGGACGCTTCTTCTGGAACAAGAACAAAAATATGAAAGTTAAGAACAATTCGTCAAATGCAACAGCTGTAGGGCATTTTCGGTCTTATTTTAATTTCCTTAAAAATGTATCATCAGAGTACATCTTGGATCAAAGAAACTGCAGACAAGATGACTAAGTTATGTAGGCTAGATTAAAATGAAAAGGACAATCATGAACACTGAAGAAATGTTTGAAGAAAACCCAAAATGTTGTGATAATTTTGAACCGGAATTTAATAAAATTTAGCAATGTGCCCAACTTTCAATAGAAACTGATAGCAGCAGAAGAATAAAAACTTGGCATATCTTTTACTCTTAACAATAGCAATTGGAACGATCTGCTTTCCTAGAAGAATTCTGTTGTAACTGTTTTAGTAACTGACTTTCTAAAAATAGTGAATTCTTGTATAAAATCGCATAGATTAGCTGATAAAAATGAATATTTGTTGGAGCATATTCTTTACCCATCTATCTCATGCTTTCCTAGCCACTAATTTCTGCAATTTTCCTCCAGTTTCCTACCAATAAAGCAAATAAAGCAGACATTAGAATTCCTTGTATCAGAAACCATCACTAGGAAGCACCACATTTCTTAGTTCCCTAGTTCTTGAATGATTAAAAAATTAGTTTACCTAACCAAAGGCTAAGTGAAAAACTTGATTCAACTAGCAAGATATGTATTATGAAAACAATTGTAGCAGTATATCTTCTTAATTAATAGAAATTTTATGCATTGCCCTACTTATGCACAAGGAAGAAAAAAACAAATAATAAAGATGTACAACTCCTCTTAACACACACACACACACAATTGAAAGAAGAAGAACTACATTCTAAAGATAACATGTGGCTTTGGTTAATTAGGATGGTTTGTGGAAACTCACCCTGGGATACTCGATCTAATGTACTTTTAATTACAAATGCAAATATATTTTACAATTAGGCCATCCTTGATATATTTTTTCCTTAGGGGTGCAACAATATTTGCATTGTGCAACTCAAAGAAGCTGGTAATAATGCAATTAATGGAGTACCTCAGTCAGTGGGCTTATAGGTGACCTACGTTCACTGATGTTAGGGCTCCTCTCCTTTGGTGTTCTGGTTTGATTTGATGCAGAGTCAGATTCTAGGCCAGTTGTTCTAGGTGGGCGTACAATTTGAGGACGGACCTTTTGTGGTGCTTCCGAAAAGCCATTTCTGCTGTCAAAATTAGCAAAATGACAGAAGTATATGTGATAATAGAATTTGTACCAGGCAACATAAGTTTCCAGGAAACACATTAACATCCAATGTTTTAAGAACAGTGTATTGCGAGATAACATAATACATTTAGCAGAAGATGACAGATGAAACCTCCCAATTATATTGAATTTAGACTGTACTTTGGTCGACTTGACTTAGCTCCATAAAGAGTAGAGGTGACAAATACAGAACTTGAGATCAATACTATATCTGAACTCTTAGGAAGATTTGATGAGCATTTTTATACAACTTCAAAAAGTTAAAGGCAAGGTAAAGCAGTTTTATCATCTTGGAGATACTAAAATGGCATTAAGAGTAAAATAAAAATGAATAAAACTTGTTGCCACAGATAATGACATTGAGTTCAACAATCAAATTCTAAATGCCTGCAAAATGATGCATATTCAATTGCTTAAACACCAAAACTTGAGTATCTAAGTTAATACAAGTCCATGGAAATTAAATGTTGATAGCCATATTTCACTTTTTCAATATAAAAACAACTTCTTTCCAAAATTCCACTTTTTAAAGGGAAATAACTAGCTTTGAACAAAAAGATATCCAACCATATTTATGGCCATTTTTCAATTTATTCTACTTTTGAATAACACTTTTAGGGCTAGGATTTTGGCTAGGAAGCCGCAATAGCCACAGACATTCTGCTGTCAAAAACTTATTCTTGAAATCTCATGTACTTACCCAAAGGAAACGAACTCACACCAGAAAAATGAGGGGCATCACCAATGCCGCAATATTCAATAATAATGAAATGATATTTGAAACGAAAATTCAGAAAGTCTCTATGCAAATTTATTCCGCACTATCCCCTATTAAATTTATTCCTCCATGAGATAGTGCTCAGGAACATGAAAAAAATTAATTTAACAGAGCAAGCACAAGAGAAAGAGCCCTCTTAAGAGAGAGTTACCTTGGTTTTGGAGTCTGCATAATTTTATTTGCCCTTAAAGGCACAAAGAGAAAAAATGTGAGGGATGTCTATTTGAGCTTTCCCTACTCTACTTCAATGCTCCCTGACCCACAAAGCCTGTAAGCATACCATAAAAAGATCACAAATTGGGACAAGAGAATCCAATGTGACTGATCCATGAAGAAATTAAATGATATCATGAAAGGCAACAGCACCTTCTTATGCAGCAATAAAAGCAAAGATATTTGCCGGCCAAGGCTGAACTATTCATTCAATATTCAAATAAAAAATCACCGTAAAAAGCCATGTAGGAAGCATATTTGCCACAATCAATTTGTTTACCAAATTGGACTGGCCAATCTTTCACTTCTTTGCTTTATCCATTCATTGCTACCATCAGTCTCATAATAACCTCATGAAAAACATTATTATAGTCACAAAGGGTCCCGCCAATAAAATGCCATCAAAAGAACAAACTTGCACAGATCCCCATTTGGACTACTAACAGTCTAACAGAGTAACAGATACAGAAATCACAAGGGCAGTTATGTAAATTTATTCCCTCCGATTCCGCCGCCACATTAGGGAACCATATGGATGATAATTTTGTTGGGATTGTAAAGTTTGCAAAACTTTAAAAGAACGGATGGATGCCTTCAAACCCGCGCAAAACTGGACTTGTTTTGTCTGGAGAGAAACAGGGAAATAACAGTAATTACTAATCACTTTGTTTCGATGGAAAATGTTTGCAGGAGAATGTTTTCCAAGAAAACAAACACAAAATCGTAGAATCAATAGAGTCTGGACTTATTTTGTCTGGAGAAAAACAGGAAAATAACAGTAATTACTAATCACTTTGCTTCGAAGGAAAATGTTTTCCAAGAAAACAAACAGAAAATCGTAGAATCAATACAGTCTGGAATAACAGACGAGCAAAACAGAGATCTTGAAGCAAAAGGTAGAGAATCCACAGAAAAAATATAACTGCTAAACACAAAAGCCAACCGAAGCCGAGAAATTTAAAATAAGAACGTAAGTTGGCCCATTCCAGATTCGATTTTTACTTTTCCTTTTGCCACCTTTGGGTCCTTTTAAAGTGAGAAAGCTACACAGCAAAAAGCTAAGAATTGCCTGCTGAAAGCTTAAATCTTTATGAGCTCGAAACTCGAAGGTTACAGTATGAAATAATATTAAGACTATTCAAGAAAAGCTAAACTTTTGTCAAAAGAACTTAAAAAAAGGAACATCATTACGGTCAGATAAAGAACAATCAAACTATTAAGTTTCAAAAAGAAAAATTGTGGTTGTAGCACCCCAATGAACATATATGATATAATTTTCCAAGTAACATTGGAGGGTAAAATGTGGGAAAGCTGGATAAAATAAGAAAAAAACACTAAAAAAAAACTGATTTAAGTTAAGGGTAAGTATTAAAAATGATACCTTTTACCGTAAAGACATTCTTTCCTCCAAATTTTCTCGAGAAACAAACAGTGAATGGAGAAAAAAAAAATCATAGACACATAATGTACAACCATACTGACCTTAATTTGATACGAATGACGCAGCCAAAGAAGAAGAAATTGAGCTTAATGGAGATGCAATGGGAGAAGCAAAGAGACGAAAACAGCCATGGGAGGAAGGTACAAAGGGGAATTCTGGCTAATAGTGACTAATGATGAAGTAGCTTCTGATTAATGGGTTGCTTTCTTCTCTTCTGAAGTTCTGATTCTTCTCCCTGCACTTCAGTTCAGATTCTAATTCTATTGTATCAATTGTCTGTCTATTTCGAATGGTAGGGAGCAAAGCTGCAGAAATATAGAAGATGGGTTAATTATATTAAAATTTTTAATTATGGTAGATTGTTATTAAAAATTTTAGAAATATTATAATTTGGTATTTATCATGAGTTTACATTTCAATTTTTTTATTATAAAAAATATATGTATACCATTTAGTAATATTTAAAAATAAATTGGACTTTAAATCGCTAATGGTATCATTTTTATAGATATTTTTTATGGTAAAAAAATTAATATAAAAATTTATGTGATGTAAATTTAATATTCCGATATCATAAATTTACTTTAGATATAAGATTATACCAAACTCTAATAATTAATAATAAAATGGTAAATTTTGGTATAATTTATAATCAAAGACAAAACGCAGAAACACTACGAAAGTATACAGTACGACTTTGTTGTTTCATGATTTTGTAAGATTAAATTGCTTTTGATATGTTTTTACGTCCGCATATGATATAATGTTTTTCCCAAAAAAAAAAAGAAAAATCATAAACAAAATTATGAACTTTCCGAAATTTAGAAATTCAGTTGATGTATTCACTTTATGTATGTGCGAAAGGCATTCATTTAGCAAAGCAAAACTTACATTAATACAAATTTGTCCCTAATTTGAGGAGATTAATCCGAATCCATTATTCTATAAGGGTGTTTGGAATTGAGGTTAAGTATTCTAAAAATATATTTTAATTTTTTTATTTAATTGACCTATTTTTTAATTTTTTATTAATTAATTTTTTCAAATATTATTCTGAAAAAAATATTTATTTATTTATTTCGATGTAAAAGTAGTTTTTAAAATTAAAAAAAATTAAAAATATATATATTTTTTTTCTCAAACGAGGCCTATATATGTTATGGTCTCCACCAAATGCTTTTGTTTAACTAACAATAGAGGAACGGTAACGACACTTTATCATGCATTTCTTAGTGGCAGTCTAGAACATTTACATAGTAGAATTTATATACATTAAATGAGAATAGTAATGGAGCCGCATCGACTTAAGAGTAAATAATTGTCTTTTTTTTAACTTCTTAAAATATATATAATAATATATAAATTTTTATTATTTTTTAAGATATATCCTCCTAAATAATATTAAAAGTCTATTTTACTCCTTCTAACTTAAATTTTCAGTTTTTTTGCTTAATGGCTTATGAATCCTAGTTCTACCACTGAAAAAAGAAACCTACAACTGCAGCAAAAACAATTGCAAAGAGAGGCTAAAAAAGAGAGAAAATGAGCATACAATTGTAACACAGGAAGGAAAAGAGTGAAGGGCTACGACACAATGAAAAGAGAAATAGAGAAGACGATTGCATATTAGAATGCTAAGAATAAAGATCAAAGAAGAGAAAAAAAGAGTGCACGGATGTTTATAATACAATCACACACACAGAGAAATCAAGAGACGAATAAAGGGCTACAAGGCAATGAAGAAAGGAAAATTTGAAAAATTAAATTGTTTTATTCATTGATTTTTAATTTTTTTTTTATGTAATCCATATATTAAATTAATGGGATCCAATTAATTTTTAACATAAATATAATACCACTTTTTTTTTTTTTGAAAAATGTATATGAAAAGGATTTTTTTTTTTTCAAAAAACTGGAGCCCAAGTACCCCACTCTTCATAAGCTAGATCCACTCTTGCATATATATATATATATATTTATATTTATAGTGAAAAGAAATATATATGACCCGTTTGGATTAAATTCATAAAATTTATAGATTTTAAATATAGAGATTCTAATAATTTTATTATTTGAGTTGACTATAAAATTCATGAATTAATAATATAATTACCTTTATATATATGTTTGATTCAATAACCTCAATTCATAAATTTAACAATTAATTTCCAATTTCATCCTTTATTAAATATTGATAATCCATTATATACTTACAAATTTTAAAAATAAATTGGTTATTTTAAGAGTTGAAAAAAAAAATTACTATATGTTATAATGTTTAATTACACTGCTAAAAATATTTTTATTAATAATTTAATATATATTATTAATAATAATAATCATAATAATAGTTGAAATTAAAAGAAAAATAATTTTGTATTTTTATAATTAAGGATAGTTTTGGAATACTATTAATTTATCATGGACATGACTAAAAAATTTGACAACAATCTCTCATTGATCAAAATTCATAGATTTTGAACTTTTCCACATTGGAGGTGAAAAATTAAATTCTTAAAAAATGAAGAATTTTGGTGGATGAGAAATTTTCCAAAATTCATGAATATTGATTTTTTTTAGGCAATCAAACGATAAATTTGACACAAATCCATGAATTATTCAAAATTTCTCATTTAAAATCTCACAAATATTTTTCTTATATAAAGTATTGACTTTTATTATAAAAATAAATTATATTTTTAATTAAAAAATTACATTTTTATATTAAAAATGTATCGTAAAAAGTGTATAAAAATAAATTGTAATTTTTTTAACAATATAAATAAGAAAAAGCTTGTGCAAGTATACGTATTTGTAGAGAAAAAAAAAAGTCTATGTATTGGCAATTCTATCTAGGTGCTTTTAAATTAGGAGTGGAGTATGATTGAGGAAATTTCCTTATTATATCTCTGTTAATTATTCTTAAAAAATAAATATAAAATTATAGGTATTATCAAAAAATAGTTTATTTCTTGAATTAAAGAATAATGGGATTTGGACATAAACGTATGTAATCAAAATCCAAATTATATTGCTTATTTTAAAAAAATTCCGTAAACATGGATTAATTATACTTATGGTCATTAAACTTTGTATTATTTGTATCTAAATTATAATTTTTTGTTTTGTAATACTAAAATTACTGAATTTTATAAATTATTGTAGAAAAGTTATTACCGACTAATTTTAACAAGTTATCTGTCAAAAAATTCATTTCTGGTAAGTTTAGGGTTTAGGGTACACAGTTCCACCACTAGGATTTAAGGTATAAATTATTGTGAGTTTGTTAGGTTATAATGGTATACAATTCCATCACTAGTTATCTCTGACCACATATGTGGCTGAAGTGATGTTATAATACTATTACTGGCGATAATTTTTCTGTAATTCGCCAAGAAATATAACCAGAGGTAACTAGTGGTGGAGTTTTAATACTATTATAATCTAATATATTTACAAAAAATGAGTTTTCCGGCCGACAATTTATCAAAATTGGTCAATAATGATTTTTTGTAACAATTTATAAAGTTCAGTAATTTTAGTATTATAAAACAAAAAATTATGATTTAGAAGCAATTAATGTAAAATTCAGTAACCGTGAATATAATTAATCATGTAAAAATATGTTTTCACTTCGGTTACTTTCCAATTATATCCCCAACCGGTTAGTAAATACCATTCCGGCAAAAGAATCTCCACCTTATGTACGATACACAACTGGAATGAAGAACTCTTAGATACAAAAACAACAAAATAAACAACTCTCACATACAAAAATCACTATACAGCGGGCCTTTTTAGAAGGGATCTGAAGTATCTAAGAGAAGGGAGAAGCAATAGGTCCTGCTCGTCTACTATGAGAAGAAAAATGGAAGCAAAGAAAAGAGCTAAAGTAGAAGTGGAAATGAGATGAATCGGAGTCATATTTCACTCTTTCTATTTCCATTTTGTCTATAAATTTATAGACCTGTCTAGTTATTACCGCCTCATATCCATACAGAAAAATAATATTAATTTTCTTTATCATTTTAAACGGAGTCAGATATCCACACTATATTTTTTAATTTAATTATATTTAATATAAAATAAATTCAAAATAAAAGTAAAAAATTATAAAAAATTCAATATTTCAATTTTTTAAAAATTATAAAAAATTCAATATTTCAATTTTTTAATGTTTCATTAACTAATGAAAATAACAGTATTAATCAATTCATATATATCTAGCAAAATAAATATTCACTGTAAAAAAATATCAAATTATTATAATTAATATATTAAAAATTTAAATTAATTATTTATGTCATTCCTAAAACCAAAAAGATAAAAGATAATAGTATTTTTATACGATTGTAATCATATACATCAATAAAATTATTGTTATCAAGATATTCGTCATTAGTCTAATATGATATTTGCAATCATCATATGCATTAATTTAATAATTTATATTAGGTATTTCAAATATGTAACTTATTAAAAAAATATAAACACTATTTATAACATCTAACAACAATATATATATATATATATATATATATATATATATATATATATATATATATATATAAAAAGTGAGGTACATAATCATCCTGTTAAATGTCATACTGAATTTTTTCATAATTCGTCTCGACTCTAGTTAAAAGTCAAAAAATTCATCTCGTT
This sequence comes from Balakata baccata, assembly GCA_949630135.1. Classification (NCBI taxonomy): domain Eukaryota; kingdom Viridiplantae; phylum Streptophyta; class Magnoliopsida; order Malpighiales; family Euphorbiaceae; genus Balakata; species Balakata baccata. The sequence goes on from CATIWF010099515.1 coordinate 31,359, forward strand.
AGGATTGATACGGGATAGAAGCCCACGGATCCGAATTAAGTTGTCATCCTTAAGCCAAACTCAGGGTGAATTATAACGATAGTATTCCAACTATTTTATAATAATTCAATATCTAAACTATTATTTATAACAGAAAACCTTTTAAACTTTAATTTTGTAACATAAAAGTACATGTTTTCTAAGTTTATTAAACTATTTAAAGGAATGCTAACATAAACTTTTCGCATCAGTAAAAAATTTTCATGTATAAATGTCACGTGTACAAAATAGATTCTACAAAAAATTTTCATTATTTAACAAAATGTTTGATTATATTTGGTTTAAGAGAGAATAAGAGAAAATGTGGAAAAGTAATAAGAAATGTAAAAATTTTTTGTAGAGCTCATTTTGTACACGTGACATTTATTAATAGAATTTTTTAACTAATGTGAAAAGTTTAAATCAGTATTCTGTTAAATAATTTAACAAATTTTTACGATAGATATTTTATGTTATAAAATTAAAATTGTGGTGGATTTGATGGGTAAAATACATTAATGATACTTTAATTATTTAACTAATAACAATTTAGTACCTGCTCTTTGGAGATTTAAGCCCTGGAACTTGTGAAAACCAAACAAAAACGAATTAAAAGGAGAAATGAAAGTAAAACACCTTGTTCCAAGAGTATCCTCAAATTTGAGCCAACTTAATTCAAGTGACTGGACTAAAATGGTCCAAGTATTTATAGGTTTTTTTTTTTTTAAATTCTTCGGTGGCAAGTGGCTGTTCATTTTCGATTTTTGTTTACTCATGAATTGTGAAATTAGAGTGTTTTTCCATTTCTTCCTCCCTCTATCAGATCTGGGTTTTGTTAATTGATTTATGAGTCTGATCTCATATGTTTATTGGATTGGTTATTTGCTGTAATTTCTGATATGATGAATAATGTAATAATGTTTTGGTTGATTTTTTTTTTCTTTTTCAAATATATCAAGGTATTTTCAAAATATACCTAAAGTATTTCTAAGGTATATCCAAGATATTTCTATGAAATTCTCAAAGGTATACGGAAAGTATTCCTAAAATCATTGAGAATTTCCTAGGTACACCCAAAATATCTCAAGGCATACTCAAGATATGAAAGTATTCCTAAAGAATCTTCAATGTACACTCAAGGTATATTCAAAATATTCCGAAATGTATACCAAACTATTTATTTGAAAATTTGTGATATTTTTAAATTTTGATTGAATTCTATTTTTCTTTTTCCTTTTCTTTGATGATCAATTCTTCTTGTTCTGGTTTTTTTGTTTTTTATTGGTGCAAATTGAACTAAGATATACGGAAATTATACTGAAAAATATATCGAATATATACCATCTAGACACATTTTGAGTGATTTTTTAGATTTTGGTATTGTTATTTGAAAATTTGTAATATTTTGAATTTTGATTAAACTCTATTCTTGTAACACCCTCCTACATATTACGAGTATATCTCATAACACATAGAAAGTGTTATAGACTTGGTAGCTATAACTTGTTTTAATCACATTTCATATTTTAGGTTGGGTTTATAAGACCTTTATCTCATGCATCTAGTTGAGCTATATATATGTTTTTTTCTTATCCTTTTCTTTTCTTTTTACTTTACATCATAATAAATAATAATAATATAACAAACATTATTAATTATATCCCCAATAATGAATGCAATAAATAAATGCATGCTATAAAAATGTGTAGTCCTTAATCCAGGTTCATACGGTCTCCTTTCTGCATAGGCTTTGACATCTCCTATAATGTCCAGCGATTTAGGCTCTGATCGTGCGTGACCATAGTTGGGCACGCCGGTTCGGTCAGAGTCTAAATTTGGACTCATAAAAAAAATGATAAATTATGAGGAAAAATAAGTAGAGATATTAATTATATGAAATTAAAAGATTGGTGGAAAAATTAGGAAAAATTTAAAAATTTCTCTATGGACAAAATCGGTATTACTAAAATTATTGGAGGAAATTTTGTAAGAATTAGAAAATCATGAGGTGGAGGTGGAATTTTCCATAATT
>CATIWF010099518.1:0-41104 GCA_949630135.1 Balakata baccata
CAAATGCATTGAGGCCATTGTTACTCTTATGATGTGCGATTCTTCAAGCAAATATAACGGAGGCTATTCAACTCCTATCAAAAACCAATGGCAGACTTGTTTCCTAATCTTCAAACACAAAATTTTTTATTCTGGAATTCTCAGACATGCAGATCCGAGGTAATATAATGTTTTTTATTTGTTTTCCTTATATGGATGATCTACATTAATTGTTGATACATCAAATTTACAAAATATTTGTCTGAATAATTGAGTCTTGTCAGATTACAACAACAAACCAACCTTCACACAGATCTTCGTAGCCTCTTCCATTGGGTTAGTCATCGCAGCGGCCGTGCATTATCGTGTTCGGCAGAGTAAGAATCGGAAGATTATCCCTCGTTTGATTCGAAAGGAAGACGGCAAAACTGAGAAGCTTGAAAGGTTCCCTCATTATGTTGGTAAATTCAGATACATTTACACATATTTTATTTTTATTGGTTTATAGGAGTTCTATTGCGTCGTGTGTACAGCTATAATTATTCATTTGCATTCACCAATAAACTGGATAGTTAGTGGCAAGAATCAGGATGTCTTTCGATTCTCAAGAATAAAAATACCAATTTTAATTTTTTTATTTTTTGAAATATATCTATTCTATTATTTGTATATATGATACTTTTTTCTTTGTTGAAAAGAAAAAAAAAAAAGGAAATTATGTTTGATAAATTATGGTTGATGCAGCTAGGCAAATGGGATTGAAGGATAGAAGAGAATGTCCACGGCTGTGCAAAATAGCTGCAGAATACATTCGAAAGGGCGAGGGTTGTGCAGAAGATATCTATGCTTACTTTGCTAGTGAACTCGAAGCAGATTCGCTGTTCGTTAAGCTTCTTGAAGAGCTTGAGAGATGCATTCTTAGCTATTTTGCATTCCACTGGAGCCATGCCGATCTTATCTTGCATCAGGTAATTAATTAAGATCTACCCATTAAGCTCAACATTCTCACACATTTAGATCTAAATTTTAATCGGTCATAAGTAATTTGCAGGGTTAACTGCACCGACAATCACTGAAACTTTCTATTACTTGCCACAAAATTATAATACTTGTTTTTTTCCTTGCAGTCTTTATCTCATGGTACAGCACATAAAGGTTGAAACCTTAATAATTCCACTGTAACAAAAACTTATATAAGAAGTTTATTTTCCTCAGTAGATTAAGAATCTAATTGAATTATTCTTATAATGCATATATTAAGAAAGATCTAATGTCAGGTATTGAACAAGTTTCTTTTGCTGTGTCAAAATTACTGTCAGGTGCTGAGTGCTGATGCAGAACCCAAACGCAAGTTCAAAAACATTGTCATGGCCGCAACAAGGTATATATGCACTTCTTTATATTACTCATAAGAATAAAAATAACAAGAAGCCACAATGAATTAATTTATACTACACATTGTTCTGAATTTTAGTGTTTTTAAAATTAAGACAAGCTTCTAAGCACAGTCGAAAAAAATTGGGAACAATATAGGGAACAGAGATTTGAGAGGGTGACGAAGAATCTGAAGGTAGCAAGGGTTTTCAATACATTGGTGGAGGAAATGAAAGCAATGGGATTAGCATCAAATGATGAATCAAGGTGCACAGAGGTGATGGCTCCTGTGGCACATTCTGATAGAAGTCCTGTGCTTCTTTTCATGGGTGGTGGCATGGGTGCTGGTAAGAGTACTGCGCTCAAAGAAATTCTGAAAGAGTAAGAAGACTTTTTTCTTTAATTAATTTGATATAATCAAGTATACATTAATGTTAATTTGCTGATCTAACAGTTTGTTTATGGTGTTGAAAAATCATGATCAGACCATTCTGGGCAGGAGCAGCTGGAAATGCAGTGATCATTGAGGCAGATGCCTTCAAAGAATCAGATGTCATCTACAGAGCCCTCAGCTCTAGAGGACATGGTGATATGATTCATACAGCTGAATTGGTGATAATTAAATTAATTTCCGGTAATTAACTTCACCCACAAAAAAATGGGGGCTAATTGTTTAACTTTTTCATACAGGTGCACCAATCATCGACAGATGCAGCATCTTCTCTGTTGGTGACAGCACTGAATGAAGGGAGGGATGTGATCATGGATGGCACATTCTCATGGGTACCATTTGTAGTGCAAACCATAACAATGGCTAGGAATGTCCACCGCCGACGTTATCGAATGGGAGCTGGTTACAAGGTGAACATGGATGGAACTGTAACTGAGAACTATTGGGAGCAAATTGAAGAAGAACAACCACTTCTTGATGGATCCAAAAGGAGAAAACCCTATAGGATTGAGCTTGTTGGGGTTGTTTGTGATGCTTATTTAGCCGTCGTAAGAGGCATAAGGTATATATATAAAGCAAATTTTTCTTTCTATGGTTTCAAATTTTCATCTCTATAAATAAAGATTACTACTGTAAACTGCTTGTTAGCAGGACATGGAAAGCTGTTGCCAGACTAATTATATAGCAGCCGTAGACTAATGGCAACAGTTTTCGTTACATATTGCAACAGTTTTGCACGGCTAACTTAGTTTGAATGAATATTGAATACAGGAGAGCTATAATATGCAGAAGAGCCGTAAGGGTGAAATCACAATTGAAATCCCACAAAAGATTTGCAAATGCATTCCTAACCTATTGCCAACTGGTTGACACTGCGAGACTCTATTGCACCAATGCTCTTGAAGGCCCTCCTAAGGTGACTCATGACCCAATTCAACAATATTTTTTCTTTTGGACTAAGTACTGACATATCAATGGATTTGTGAATGAAGTTGATAGGATGGAAAGAAAGAGACAAGACTCTACTGGTAGATCCAGATGAATTTGACTGTCTAAAGAGGGTGGGAAGGTTGAATGAGGAAGCCGACTCAATATATGAGCTTTACAAGTCTCCTAACCCAGCATGTGCAACTGGTTCTATTTGGAAAGACATAGTTATGTCTCCTTCAAGATTAAACATTCAGCAGGAGTTGAAGTACTGCATCCAGCAAATTGAAAGATCAAAATCATATGCTGATAATAGTATTCAACCCAGATGAAGTTTTTAGCCTCTCAAGATTCAAGATTCCTGAAGCAGAAAAATTCAAAATGCAGGCCATCTTTGATAAGAGGAATATCACACCAGAATGAAAGATTTTTTATGTAACCATGACCATGCATTCTCTTCCTCTTTTTGTTCCTTTTGTCCATTAGGAGGCACACCAGAGAGGTTGTTTTCTCCTCTGAAAACCTACCTAGAATTTATATTTAACAAGCAAATTTTATTGAAATGCGAATTTCAGTAGAGCTAATATTGCACCAACTACAACCATTAAACATTTTTGAAATACCAACTCGCTTCCTAACCTGCCCCTATCTGACTATATTTAATTCTCTTTTCCTTTTCAACTGCAAATGAATTCAACTTACTCATATATATAAGAAGAAACCAATTAATGGGGTGCTCCAACTGAAACTCTTTTGCGACAGGAAGGGATAACCTAGAGACTTCGACATTAAAAAACACGACAATAGTGTCGCCTAAGCTAGCTTTGTTGCTAACCCCTTTCTGATGCGGATCAATCTTTGAGTAAAAGTAGAAGCAGCCTTTTGTAATCCAATAGAAGTCATGACTCTGTTAATAGTACAATTCTGAGTCAAGGCGAATATTCATCTGCAGTGTGAGTGTGAGCAATCTTTGCGTGTAGAAGTTTGAAATTAATATATTTAATATATTTTTTTTTTCAATTTAGTCCACCACACTCACATCAATAAAGTTCTACATCAAACTCAATCAAGGTAAGAAAGTGGTCAAGCTACAGACACTGAATTCCACATTATAGCTGCAATCTCTTATTAGTTAGTTACATTTATTCTGTTTCAAATCCATCTAAGCAACAGATATCATTTCTTTCATGGCAAATTTCAAGTCTAATTGGAACTCCTTTCCCAGGAAAATAGAAAATCCCAACATCTCCAACGTAGCAAACTGCCCATTGCCATTAAAACTTGTTCTTATATTTGAAGTTCCATTCCTTGTTTCATTTCCATAATGCAACTCATACCCCTTGAACCCTTTAGCTTTTTCCATTCCTATGATTGTCACTTTACTTATAATCCACTTTTGACTTGTAGCAAATTCTGCTTTTATAATGCTTGATCTTACCACTACCATATCTCCAACTATTCCACCATAAAATTTCACCAAACTCCACTTCCCTACCTCCCCACCCATCTCCACACTCTCCCCATCATCTCTATAGACTTGTCCAGTGCTGTTTTTGCTTCTGCTAACAGCCACTAGGAGATGAAACGCAGTGTTTCTAGCATCTTTTGTAGTCATAGCTTCACCTTGCAAGGCCAAGATGGTTCCCTCACATATGTGCACGTTTATATGATCTGCCGGAGCATGAAGTTTTATGTACTTTCCTGAACCTACGCTCAGTGACTGCGAGTAGTTAAAAAGGTCAAACCAATTTCCCTGTGGGAAGTATGCATCAACTGAAACAGCTCCTGGCTTAAGTACTGGAGATACCATTATACCTTTACCTATTAGAAACTGCGAGCTGATTTCATAAGTTTTAGTGTCCTGAGGGAATGAGAAGAACAGTGGCCTCGCTATGGGGGTTCCTTTAGTGTGTGCCTCGTACATCAATGTGTAGAAGTAGGGAAGTAACTGGTATCGGAGACCAAGCACCTTCTTTGCTGCTGCAGCAACAGAATCCCACAAATAAAGCTCTTGACGCATTGTGCGTATGGCTGAATGGTCCCTTGCAAAGGGGTAAAAGGCACCTAGCTGCGTCATAACAAAATTTGAGATTTCATATGTACTACAGACAAATAAAGTCTTAGCAATCATAAACATATTGTCAGTTTGATAATCACATCACCCTAAATTCTAAGAATTGACCCACAAATGAAAATAATGTGATCAATCATTTTAAGTGTGTAAGCAACAAGAAGAAAAATAATTTCAATTTATGTAAATCAGGCAGTCATTCGTTTACCTGAATCCAACGACGACATAACTCTTCAGTTGTGTTTCCTGAAAAGCCACATATATCTGCACCAACCATTGGAATTCCAAACAATCCAAAATTCAGTATAGAAGGAATAGAGTATGCCAAATCATCCCATGTGGCAGCATTATCTCCTGTCCAATGTGCAGTGTACTTGCCAGAGCCAACAAAAGTCGATCTTGAAAGAATGAACGGCCTTTTGCTAGTCGCTTTGATTAGAGCTGCATTGGTGGTTTTTGATTCCATCAGCCCATAAAGGTTATGAACATCGTACTCCACAACATTACCATAATGTAGAGATGTTGCTGGAATGGTTTCATTGTTAATAGGCCGTTGAACGCCAGCATTATTAATTTTGTAGGGAGGATGATCAAGAGTAGAGGATGGTATGGGAAAGGGATCTATGAAGTTGGATATCTCATTCATATCAAGCCAAAGACCATCGAAGGGGAGAGAATCTCGAAAAATTTTGATCTCATTACTCCAAAACGATTGGCCAAGCGGATTTAGAAAGTCAGGAAAGTATACTGGTCCAGGCCAGACCACACCCTTGTAAGGAACGCCATCATTCTTGATGAAGATATCAGCCTGCATTCCTCTTATGTAAGTTGCATATGTTGTGTTCACACTGATACCTGTAGAGAATTCAAACGAACTTAGTTCTATTGACAAGAGTGATAAACGTCACTTAAGCTGAAGCTTCAGCAGATTTATACATATTAGATGACCGTCAGATGAAAAGACGTGTTTTCTCAATTCATCATATACCAGGATCCAAGATGAGCACATATTTCTGACCATTTCGGTGAAGGGCATCAACAAACTTCTGCATCTTTTGCAACGGAAAGTTAATAGGATCAAGAGTGAAATCCTTGAATCCATCCATGTAATCAATGTCCGTCCATATTACTTCAAGAGGGATACCAGCTTCTGCATAGCCAGCAACCACTCCTTCCACATCAGAAACATTATGGTAACCCCACCGGCATTGATGAAACCCTTCACACACAACAATGCAAGATCACGAGTTTGATAAGGAAGAAAAAACATTGCCTTTGTCAATCAAGTTAAAAGTTTCATGGTAAAAAAAAAGTACAGAAGTTAAAAAGGAAAGTATTGTCATTAAGCAATTTTTTTGTCATATGTTGTTTTTAAAAAAAAAAAAAGGGTTCCTCCCTAGTGGCCAAGGGACATAGATTGAAGCTTTACTATTAGTTTATCTGCATACAATAGAGTAATTTACTTCTACCCACTTCAAATTTTTCCCAAATATTGAATTCTTGATGTCAATAGAACAAAATTGAACAGATTAATAGTAAATAAATGCATTATCACATACCAAAGGACCAATAAGGCATTGGGGCAGGCCGGCCAATGACCTCCGTGTATTGCTCAAGTACCAACTCTGGCGAAGGACCAGCAAAAATGTATAAATCAATAACTCCACCAATTATCTTATAAGTTATCTTATCTCCTGTATAAGTAATGTCCATGCCATTACTATTAAGCAACAAAACCCCATGAGTAGTTCCTGCTGCAACTTTACTGTCCGGCAACGGGGATCTAACGTCAACGTAAAATGGGTGAGACCCATAAAGATTAACATCAGGAACAGCACTGCCGATGTCTACATTCCATAGAGTGAGCGGTTCATCGCTGGGCACCAACTTAAGCGACTTCTTTGTGTGCTCTCCAAGCCCATAAAGGGACGACCTTTCTTTAGGAAGAGAAGAGGAGAGCTGGATGTATTGGTCCTTGAAAACAAGGAAGTTGCCGGAATCTGACGGTTCGGGCGTGGCACTGAAAAGAACATCGCCGCTGGAACGGCGCGTGATGGAGAAGCCGAAGGGAGTGGTATTGTAGACGGTGAAGATTAGGTCGGAATCGGGGCTGGAAACGTGATTGTTTTCCAAAGGAGAAGAGAGATTAAGATATTGATCACGATTCACTTCCTCTAAGTTGAAATTTTGGCGGGGAATTATATCTTGAGGGATTTCCCATCTTCGATTATCGGAATCTGAAATTCGAATTCTCAAACGATGTTGAGTCTCAAATCTGTCAAAGATGAAACGAATTAATCAGAGGTCATATGAGAAACAAGATTTAATTAGCAGAGAAAATTCAATTACCTGGCGAGGAGGTTAAGATGCTGAAGATCAGGGCCGAAAGTAGAGGAATTCTTGATAAGCTGAAGATGGGCTTTCAATAATTTCGCAGAGGTATCAACTCCAATTGATTCAACTGTGTAACCATACCCAACTGGTTCCACTTCTCCATTTGATAGAGAAAATATAAACAAGAAACAGAGGTGAAACAGATTGATGATATAGAAAACTTGATGCTTTTTAGCTTCCTTAATCATATTAAAATCCATAACTTGGGTATTGAGATTTCATTCTTTCTTTCAGTTTGATCTGAAGAACAAAAATGAAAGTTATGGCGCTTTCTTCTTGACTTTAGTGGTGTGATAGAAGTTTGTCCATAAGTGTTGAGCTCCAATTAGAATGGAGGATTTCAGTTGGCCGTCATTGTCAACGGCTACAAGACGGTGGCGCCTCAATCGCTGTTTAATATTTAAATTTTTTATATCTAGATTTTTATTTTATTTTATTGTTAACATAAAAACATTTATCTATTAACAATATTTTAACATTAAAACACTTTTCTGAGCATTTGATTCAAAATTTGGGACAACTATAGTCATTTATAATTCAATAGGCAACTCAAATACGCTAATCTAACATAAGACCGCCGCGTGCCGATTAATTAACTGGAATACTTCATTGAGACAGCGTATAAATGTTAGGAATGAGCAGCTTCAAACGGAATTAGATTAAGAAAATTTTTCAAAAATTCCTAAAATATTATGACAATATATTCATTTAAATTTTTTTAAGAACTACTAAAAGTACTAAAATATATTATAAAAATATCTGCATTTAAAAAATTATTCCAAAATATATCAAAAAAGTATATATTTAGTATATATATCTGATATATCTTAAAAATATCTTAAATATATCTTAATCGGTATATCTTGGGAATACATTGGTTATATTTTGATTGCTATATTTTAGGATATCTTGAATAAATCTTGAAAATATATTGAAAATTTCTTGAAAATACATTGAATATATTTTGGAAATACTTTAAAATTTTTTGAAAATCTCTTAAAAATATGTTAGAAATAGGATATATTGGGTTCAATGTTTACAAAACTTATCTTTATTTTCCAACTATCTTTGTAGCACCAACCTTGTAATTTCATATTATCATACTATATATAAAAGTAGAAATGAGGGAGACAAACAGATTTACCAAAAAGCCAATCTGATTATATTTGTTAATTGGGTTAATTTTGTCATATAATAATTTAATTTATTAGTGAATAGTATTAATATTCATTAATTAGAAGTCGAATTCTATTAGGACTAGATAATTAATATTAAAAAGAAAGAAAAAAATAATTAAATTATTTACAAATAATGTCTCATTTTGTACCATGTACGTAATTTTAACTAAATTACAATCATGTACGTAATGTATTTCAAAATATTAAGTACAATTCTTATAAGTTATTTGAAAAATTATAATTTCTTTATAATTTTAATATATTTCAATAATTAATTTATTTTAGTCAAATACATATCGAGTTAAATTTTTAAAATACATATCAATTTGTATAAAATATAATAATCAAATATAATTATTGTCAAAAAAAGAATCAAATATAATCAGCCTCCTACCTTCTTTTCGTTCCTCTGTATTAACAGAAAGTCCAAAATAACATTAGAACATGAAACATAATCATGAAAAAAAAAATAGAGTATATAGAGGTTTTAGATATTGATCAAAGAAAGAAGAGAATTTAGAAACTCATGATGGAAGAGAACACTCTGAAGGGATTTAATTTATCTTCTTCAAACTTGATTACAAACTGAAACTAGTTCTCCTTATATAGGAGAAAAATACACATTGTGCTGTAATGACAGCTCATACAAGCACTAAAAATAATTATTACAAACTGACAAAGGAGATAAGATCTCCAACTCATAAAGAAAAAAAGAAACAAACACGTTTATTTTACACTAATACTTTAATATAAAGTAATAGATTCTTTAGTCTAATCTTTTCCTCTAATAGGCTAGTGACTAGGAGAGTGGTTCATGTATGAATAGTTGTCATCAGAACCAGAGATGGAGGATATGGGACTGGGTACAAGTGTTCTAAAAGGTCCTGCTGAGTCATGAGAAGACTTTATTAGCATATTAGCTTGTCTAGCATTATCCAATCGAACCTTGTGTTCAAATGGGATTTCTTCCCACAAAGCTTCTTCATGATACAGAGGCTAAAGTGATTTTGGGATATAACTATTTTCAGCAGCAATTTGTTTTTGTAGTTTCTGACCTTTAATGAATGACTGTCACAATTTCTCCAAAGAGAATAAAGGGAATGTTTAATAGACTTCAAATAGGGCATAATGTTCATACCACTTGAGAAAAACTATAGTATGAACTTCTTTTGCAAAGATATCAACACTCCAATTGTCATGAAGGACCTTGAAGAAGAATTATTTCCAAACATCCAAAGGACAAAACCAGTTTAGAAACTTGCAGAAGTTTTCTGGTAATGCCTATGCTGCTAACAAAATGTACCAGCATAGAGCACAAAATTTAAATGCCATAAAATACATTGAGCAAAGGTACCATAGCATATGCAGACTTCTTTCAGGGAAAAGTCCTTTTATAGGAATTTTGAAAACTTCCATCAAAGGAGCTTGAGGATTGAAAACTTCTAGAAGGATAAATATTTTCCTGTGTCTCTTGATTACTGATATTGGGAGCTAAGCATCCTTTCAGTTTATTGTTCTTTGGTCATAGTTTTTGTGAGAGACCAACCAGGAGGATATCTTTGATCAACAACTGGGTTTGAAGCCATATAGATTAGTGAAATTGTTTAGATTGAAGTTACTAGATGAAGAGGTTTTTCATTTTGAATTGGTCTGGATAATAAATCTAGTATGAGGTTCTGATCTCCTTTTATATGCTAAACAGTAAAGGAAAACCATTCACTCCACCTTAGCAATTGAGAATATAAGACCTATTTTCCTTTTAATTCAAGGATCTTTGGAAAGGAAGAACAGTCCATGAGGACAAGAAAGTTATGTCCTATTATGTGGAATTCAAATTTCTTGATACCATTCTTTACCACTAAGATTTTTTTAAAAGTAGAATGGTAATGACATTCAAAGTCCTTGAATCGACCAATGGTATAGGCAAAGATTTGTCTATTTCCGTCCTTTTCTTCGAAAAGAATAGCTCTCCAGTATTCATCATTTGCATCAGTCTGAATGATTCTTTTTCCATTTGTTGGTATATGTAAAGGAGGAAGATTTGAGTAGATCTCCTTTAATTTCTTTATAGCTTGAGTCTGGACAGATGTCCAAGGTAGTGGCTCCTTTTTCAATAATTGCTGTAAATAATAAACCCATTAAGTGAATTATGGAATAAAGTCCCTAGCATAGTTGGCCACACCTAGAAACTGGTGAACTTGCTTTATTGACAAATCAATATCAGGAACTGTAGCAATTCTTGTTTGATGTGAGGACAAGGCTGATATATGCTATTCTTGAAAATCATGCCAAGAAAGTCTATTTTCTGTCTGCCAATATGCATCTTCATTTCAGAAAGCATGATCCCATATTAAACTATGAGATCTATGAACTTTTGTAAAAGTTGATAATGCACCTTCTCATCTTTTGAAAATATAAGGATATCATCAATGTAAATGAAAGTAGAAGATAAGATCGACTCATAAATACATGTCATTACCTTTTGGAAAAGTGAAGGGTCCACCTTTAAACCGAAGGGCATGACTGTCCACTGATAATGGTGATTGGGAATACAAAAAGTCATCTTGTATCTTTCTTCCTTGTGGATACCAAGTTGCCAAAAACCGAATTTTAGATCAAACTTGGAGAAAAATTTGGCATCTTTGAGAAAAGTGACTAAGGATGATATCTTTGGTAGAGGAAACTTATCATCCTTGAGAATGATTCAAAGGCTTATAATCTATCACTAGCATTTTCTTACCTCAAACTTGCTCAGATCTTTTGTTAACATAAAAGGCTTGACATGCTCAATTTGACTTTGTTGGCTCAATTAATCCTCATTGTAACAATTGAGAAAATTCTTGAATAACTAAGGCTTGATCTTCTAGATTCATTCTAGGATGAGTAGCCTTGGTAGGATTAATATCTTTGTTTTGTTTCAAGGGCAAGGAAATGAAGAATTTTGAACGAGTCCATAATGGGTTGGAGCACTTTAGAACAAAATCTGTATGACTTTCAGCACAACTGGTTTTAATGAGTTGGGCTTTAAGATCATCAAAATGGATCACCAAAGAGACTTTAAACAGGCTTGGTGTAAAAGTGTAAGGAAGGAACCATTTCTTTGATCTTAAACCTTGACTTTCAATGGATAGTCGAGAGAGTTGGCTGATAACATCAAACCCAATTAGGATGTCTTTTATTAGGCAGGGCTGAGCCCAAGACTTTGGTACAAACAAAACAGTTGGGTAGGAATTGGATTTTAATGGGCTTTGCGGTTATAAGGTCTGTGGAAAAATAATCTCTATCAGCGGCCTTGAAGAGTTCGGTATGAGATTTCTAAAAGTGGTCTAGAAAGAGTTTGAGGTTGGTTATAGTTCGGTTGGCACCAGTATCTATGAAAGCAATAGCCTTAATGGGCTTTTCTTATTTACCAGTGAAGAGTTGAACTGAGCAGTAAGGAATAGGGTATTTTTTGGATTTTTGGGAAATAGGCTCAATAGGATAAGGCTGAATATCTAAATACACTGGCCTAACTTGGAAACTTTCTTTAGTATCTGATTCACTATCTTTATTACTGATTCCTATAAAAGAATTAGGAGAGAACTCATCTTCTTCAAAAAATAAAGACTCAATATCAGTTTCTTCTAAGTCTACGTCATATAGGTGATGAATCTGTTGTATTAGTTAAACTGCTTGTTTTAGTCTGTTAGGATATTATTTTGCAAAATGGTCTTTCTTTCCACAAAGATAGCAACAATCAGTCTTTTGTGCCTTTTCTGTTTCTTCCTAAAGAACTAGAATCTTTTCTTTTTGTATGGACAAGAAGAGGAAGAAGATTGTTTGCATTTCTTGAAATGCTTTTTTTCTTGCAATGTTTGCAAGCACAATCTTTCAGTTTGACACACTTGATTTGAAGATCTAGTCTTTTACATAAGGAATCCATGTCTTTCTTATTGGTCCAATGAAGAGTTTCTTTTACCTGTTTCCTAGCTGCATATAATTCTTCTAGGACCATTAACATTTTCTGGTAGATTTGAGACAAAGATAAGTCTCGAAGGCTAATTCCTTATTTGTGAAAATATCTAAGAGTTGCATCACCCAATTCTTTTAGCACAAACGATATGAATTGTTGTTTCAAATTAACATCTCTGACACCCAATTGATAGTATCTAGAGCAAACTCTTTGATAATAATCATCCAGATCTTTTCTCCTTAGGGAACAACATTTTAATTAGAAGAACTCCATTCGAATTGTTTCAATAAGATCTGCAGAAATTCTAACAAACTCATTTTCAATATGCCATAAGGCATTAATAAGAGAGTTAATTTGGTGGAACTGCATTTTGTTGTATTCAGGAGTTCATAACCACCATTCTTTTAAGCTTCCAACAAATCTGCTGGTGAGTTCTTGAAGTATATCAGGAATAAGAATTCTAGCTTGATGCTATGTTTCCATCCAGGTAGGAGTGTGCAAAACCAAACCGAACTGAATGTTCTTCGGTTTATTCGGTTTGGTTTGTTCGATTTTCAGTTTATTCGGTTTAGTTCAGTTTTAAATGTTTAAAAATCCATTAAACCAAACCGACTGAACTTATATATATATATATATATAATGATTCATTATAACGTTTAGATAAAAAATTATGATTTGTAATATTTTATTTTGATTTATGGTAGGATAAAGTCATGAACTTTAAAAATTTATTTTAATTTATGTTAACTAATTTTAATTTGGAGTAATTGATTAAGTTATAATAATTATTTATAATTTATACCAATTTATAAACTTGTGATAATTGATTTCAATTTATGATAATTCATTAAAATTGTGGTAATTAAATTTAATTTGTAATAATTATAGTAGTTGATAAAGTGGTGATTATATCAATTTATTATAATTTATGCTATTTTACCTTAATCTATAGTTATATTATTTAATTATAACTTTAACTTATATATTATGTTCGATAAAATTATGATAATTATTTTTATTTTATTATAATTAATAAAGTTATGGTATTGAGTTCTAATCTATTATAATTATTAATAATAATAATTATAATAATAATAATAATAATAATAATAATTATTATTATTATTATAATAATTTATATAAATTTAATTAATTAGTTAACAAAATCTATTAAACCAATCAGAAATATTTCAGTTCGATTTTAAATATTAATTGGTTCAGTTTTTATAAATTACAATATGTTCGATTCGGTTTTTCTAAATTTGGTTCAGTTCAAAATCGAACTGAACCAATGCACACCCCTACATCCAGGCTAAGATCTCTAAAAGACGATTTCTTCTTTGGTGACGAGGAACATCATCCACAGAAAACCAAGGGTCACTAACAGGTTTTGTCTTGTTTTCTTTTGGAGGGGCAGTGGTAGGACTAGTAGTTCTTCATTTTCAGACAACTCTGTGAAATAAGTTTCTGTAGGATTAGCAGCCATAGAAAAACCAGTAGAAGCTAGCTCAGTTGGTCCAATTGGCCTTGCCATCTTTATGGATGGAACAGTGTTGGTAGATTTAGCAGTACTGGTAGAGGAAGAAATAGTCTCATCAGAATATTATGAAGATGTATTAATACTAGATTCAGAAGATGAATGTAAAGTATTATGCACATCATTAGAAGTGATATTACTAAGGGAGTCTGAATTAGAGTGAGAGGGTTCTTGGACCATGTATTGAAAAGGGTCTTAAGAGTCTAGGGAGAAATGGCTAGGAGGTTATGACTTAGGTTCTATTCTAGGTCTGTGAGGAGGAGTAGTAGTGTTTATGGGTTGTGTGGAAGGAATAGAAGTGGTTTGCTTTTTCTTTGGTGGTTTAGGTTTACAAAGCTGTGCTCTAAGCATTTTCTAGAAATTTTCATGTTGGAGAAGGACCAGGTCGACATTTGAGTTTACAGGAGTAAGGGATACAATGGTTTCTATTAAAGTTAGAGTGCTGGTAAAGGCAAAAGGATTAAATAGAGTCTTGATATGCAAGTCTTTTTCTACCTGAGACAATTGTTGTTTTAACTTGGTAATTTCCTCTTATTTCTGCTAAAAAGTAAGGCCAGAAATCTAATTTCGGCTCATCTGCATCAACTCATTATGAAGAGCCATAATCTGCTTTTGAAGCTTGAATATAAACTCCTGCTAAAAGTTGAACTAATTCATCATAAAGGACTTAACTAAGTATACTTTAATTGAAACGGTATCTACTTTAGTTGAAACGGTATCTACTTTAGTTTCAATTCTCCTTAAAGTAGAATTTTGAGCCAAAACATTTTCAGTTTGCTAATTAAGCACATATTCTCCAACTAATATCTTGAGATCTTCCTTAAGCATCAATACCAGGAGAATGAACAAACAGAGTCCTTTTGATATTTTTAGTTAGATCCATCATACTTTCCTGTAAAGAAGGAAAGTCATCAGAAGTAGGCTGGAACAAGCAGACTGGGGGTACCAGAACTAGTAGTGACGGAGAAGGCAGAGTGGTTTTTGGAATCCACTAAGGCTTATGCTTCTTAAGCCATCTTAATCCTTTATTATATATTGGGAGAGGAGGAGTAGGTGTTGGAGGCTTTGGAGGCCATGAATCTGGTTATGGATGCTCATCCCAATTAGGATTTATTGGTATTGGCATCTTAGTCCTGAAAGAAGGAGGTTCATAATAGTTGACAACATAATTATACTTTTCTAAACGATTGTCCTAACAAGCCAACAGACAGATCATTGTCATCAAATCTCCTTCTTATAGTTTTGTTAGATCCATATCAATTCTTCTTTTTCTTGGAAGAAGAATCATCATCACTATCATAAAGAGCATCTTGTAAACAATCTTCACATTGATAATCAACATCCAGGACTTTATGATTTCCTTTAAACATGGCATAAATTGGTTTTCCAAGCAGAATCAAAACTAGTAACTTGTAATCCTTCCTCTAAAGAAACTGGTTGGATCATGAACTAAGTTGAAAAAAGAGAGGAGCTGGAACTGGACTCTGCTTTTCTAAGAAACTTGGTTTCTACTATGCCATAAGCTTTCTTTGTAAAATAGGATTCTAGATTTTGAACTAGTTGAGAGGTATTATGAATTTTCTCATAGTTTGTTATCCAAGTGTCTAGTAACAGTTTCGTCAGTTCATCTCTAGAGATCTGTCTAGGAATATGCACATAAATAGGAACATGTTGTGCATCAGCTACAATGAACAAGGCATTATTTGAAATAGGAGCTGAAAGATCTAGAGCATAATTTTGTACTCTATAGATCAGCTGATAGTGTAGAGTAGTAGCAGTAGCAGACATAACCTAAGGAGCACCAGTAATACGAACTTGAACCTTGAGTGCTGAAAGCACATATGGATCTTCAAGAGACAAGTTAAAATTGGGATAGAAAGTGAATAAGACTGTCTCGTCATTAAGAGAGGTCTCAACAGTACCAATACAGGATGCTGATACTGGAGGTATCGGGTATCCAATAAAGCTATCAGAGCAAACACCAGTAATCCTTTCCCTCCATGATAGGAAAGGGCAAGTCGAATGGCTCTAAAGTGAAGGTGGGAGAAACCATCCTTTTTCCATAAAGGCAAAAAACTTCGAGGGAATCTCTAAGAAAACAAATTATTCCTCTCTAGTAGCCTTAATTGTACTGTGATCAAAAGAGGAGGATTGAATATACTTCTTGACATATTTATTGGATATCTAAACAAGAGACTTGAAGTGTGTCTTCCAAGTGGTTTTTGAACGGTTGTAAGCATCATAAGGACTGAGAAAATGGATCTCAGTGATAAAGGTCTTCTTATCATTTGGGATATGGTGGAGTTCATAAAGAAATCTATTTTACTGTCAAAGGTAGTTTTGAAAGAAGAAGAACGATGAATAATAACCCGGCTTTGATTATGGTTATGTTTAGATTAACAATCAGAGAAGCTTCATACTTATGGAAACCAACTCTACTCCTATCAACATAATTTATGCTCCCATTTCTTTTTCCCCTTCTTCTTCTTTCAAAACTACCTTTGGCAGTAAAACAAATTTTCTTTATGAACTCTATCATATTCCAGATGATAAGAAAGCCCATATCACTGAGATCCCTTTTCTTAATCCTTATGATGCTTACAACCATTCAAAAACCACTTGGAAGACACATTTCAAGTCTCTTATTCAGAGACCTAATAAATCCATCAAGGAATATATTCAATCCTCCTCCTTTAATCATTGTACAATTAAGGTTACTGGAGAGGAACAATTTATTTCCTTATAGATTCCCCCAGAGTTTTTGCCTTTGTGGAAAAAGGAAGGTTTCTCCTACTTTTACTTTGGAGCCATTTGACTTGCCCTTTCCTATTATGGAAGGAAATGATTGTCAGTGTTTGCTTAGATAGCTTTATTGGACACCAGATACCTCCAGTATCAGCATCCTGTGATTAGTATTGTTGAGACCTCTCTTAATGTTGGGACAATCTTATTCACTTTCTATCCCGATTTTAACTTGTCTCTTGAAGATTCATATGTACTTTTAGCACTCAAGGTTCAAGTTCAAATTACTAGTACTCCTCAGGTTATATCTGCTACTGCTACTACTCTCCACTATCAGCTGATCTATAGAGTACAAAATCATGCTCTAGATCTTTCAGCTCCTGTCTCAAATGATGCCTTTTTCATTGTAGCTTATGCACAATATGTTCCTACTTGTGTGCATATTCCTAGACATATCTCTAGATATGAACTAATGAAACTATTATCAGACACTTGGGTAACAAACTATGAGAAAATTCATAGTACCTCTCAACCAATTCAAAATCTAGAATATTATTTTATAAAGAAAGCTGATGGCACAGTAGAAACCAAGTTTCTTAGAAAATCAGAGTCCAATTCCAGCTCCTCTCTCTTTTCAACTCAGTTCATGATCTAACCAGTGTCTTTAGAGAAAGGATTACAAGTTATTGGTTTT
This sequence comes from Balakata baccata, assembly GCA_949630135.1. Classification (NCBI taxonomy): domain Eukaryota; kingdom Viridiplantae; phylum Streptophyta; class Magnoliopsida; order Malpighiales; family Euphorbiaceae; genus Balakata; species Balakata baccata. Next base: position 17,300 of record CATIWF010099518.1, read on the forward strand.
GATTCTACTGGAAAACCAATTTATGCCATGTTTCAAGGAAATCACAAAGTCCTAGATGTTGATTGTCAATATGAAGACTGCTTAAAAGATGGTCTTTATGAGAGTGATGATGATTCTTCTTCCAAGAAGAAGAAGATGCATATTGGTAGATAGGAAATAGACTTTTTGGCATGACTTTCAAGAATAGCACATATCAACCCTATCCTCACATCGGACAAGAATTGCCATAGTTCCCTAATACTAATTTGTCAATAAAGCATGTTCGCTAGTTTCTGGGTGTGGCCAACTATAGTAGGGACTTTACTCCATAATTCACTCAATGAGCTTATCCTTTACAACAATTATTGAAAAAGAAGTCATTACCTTGGACAGTTGTCTAAACTCAAGCTGTAAAGAAATTAAAGGAGATCTACTTAAATCTTCCTCCTTTACACATACCAACAAATGGAAAAAGAATCATTTAGACTGATGCAAGTGATGAATACTGGAGAGCTATTCTTTTAGAAGAAAAAGATGGAAATAGACAAATCTATGCTTATGCCATTGGTCGATTCAAGGACTTTGAACGTCACTACCATTCTACTTTTAAAGAAATCTTAGCGATAAAGAATGTTATTAAGAAATTTGAATTCCACCTAATAGGACATAACTTTTTTGTCCTCATGGACTGTTCTTCCTTTCCAAAGATCTTTGAATTAAAAGGAAAACAGGTCTCGCACTCTCAATTGCTAAGGTGGAGTAAATGGTTTTCTAAGTTCTCCTTTACTGTTCAGCATATAAAAGGATATCAGAATCTCATACTAAATTTATTAGCCAGAGCAATTCAAAATCAAAAACCTCTTCATCTGGTAACTTCAATCCAAACCATTCCACCAATCTATATGGCTTCAAACCCAGTTGTTGATTAAAGATATCCTCCTAGTTGGTCTCTCACAAAAACTATGACTAAAGAATAACAAATTGAAGGGATGCTTAGCTCCCAATATTCAACATTCAAGAGACATAGGAAAACATTTATCCTTCTAGAAGTTTTCAATCCTTAAGCTTCTTTCATGGAAGTTTTCAAAATTCCCAAAGGACTTTTCCCTAAAAAAAGTATATCCAAAATTATAGTTTTCTCAAGTGGAATGAATATTATGCCTTATTTAAAGTCTATCAAACATTCATTTATTCTCTTTAGAAAAATCATGACAGTCATCCATTAGAGGTCATAGAACTATAGAGTTAAATTATTGCTAAAAACAGTTATATCCCAAAATCACTTTGGCCTCTGTATCATAAAGAAGCTTCATGGGAAGAAACTCTATTAGAACACAAAGTCCAATTGGGTAATGCTAGAGAAGCTAATATGTCAATAAAGTCTTCTCATGACTCGATAGGACCTTCTGCAGTTGGACACTCCAGTGCACGTGTATCCAGTCCCACATCCTCTATCTTTGGCTTTGATGACATCTATTCATACATGAACCTCTCTCCTAGTTACAAGCCTATCAGAGGAAAAGATTATATTAAAGAATCTTTTACTTTATTAAAGTATTGGCGTAAAATAAACGTGTTTGTTTCTTTTTTCTTTATAAGCTGGAGACCTTATCTCCTTTGTCAGTTTGTAATAATTATCTTTAGTGCTTGTATGAGCTGTCATAATAACACAATGTATACTTTTTTCCTATATAAGAAGAGCTAGTTTTAATGTGTAATCAAGTTTGAAAAAGATAAATTAAATCCATTTAAATTAAATATGACTGAATTATATGATAATTAAAAGTAACTAAAATTAATTTACTGAACAAAGTTATTATTATTTATTTAATAATGATAAGTCCAATTATTAAAATCACATGCATTGCATGTGGATGATCGGAAATGAAGGGATAACCAAAATGACCGTAAAATATTTACTACCTTTATTTTATATATGACTCTTAATAATGGAAAAATTAGTAATTTAAGAGCATAAAGTACTAACTATATCTATTTTATATATGACTCTTAATAATAAACAAATTAGTAATTTTCATATGAGTTATGACTTAGCTTTATATATATAAAATAGTGCCAACAACATGTCATAGAATTTTGAGAAAAATCTCAAGATTTTGTGCAGTAGTATAATATTTATAAGTTATTTGAGAAGTTATAATTTCTTAATAATTTTTATGTAGTTAATAATTAATTTATTTTAATCATATACATAACGAGTTCAATTTTTAAAATTTATGTGCATAATATAATATAATTTACTTTCATATAAAATATAAAAATCAAATATAATTAACAACCATTAGCATTTAAATTAAATGTGACTTAATTATATGATAATTAAAAGTAAATAAAACAAATTTGTTCGACAAGATGATGATTATTATTATTATTATTATTTATTTATTTATTTAATAATGACGAGTCCAATTATTAAAATCACGTGAATCGCATATGGATAATTGAGAATAGAAAAAATATACAAAATGACTATAAAATACTTTTTCCTATAAGCATAACTTTAAAGTATTTAGTATTTTTATTTTATATATAACTCTTAATAATGGACAATTGAGTAATTTAGGTAGACACCAAAATGAATGCACAATACTTTTTTTTGTGTAAAATACTTATTACCTTTATGTTATATAAAAACCAAATTACTGACGAGTAAAATATTTAATTTAGTCATTTAATAATTTAATTTATTAGTAAATATTATTTAATTAGAAGTCAAATTCTATTAAGACTGCATAACTATATTTTATATATAAAATATATATAACTAATATTAAAAAAAGAAAAAAAATAATTTAATAAAAATATTAGAAAGACACAATAAAGAAAATAAGATAATTAATGTGTCAGATAATTTAATTTGGTTTTTTATATATATAATATAAGAATCAAATATAATTAACAATCATTAATATTTAAATTAAATATGACTTAATTAGATATGATAATTAAAAGTAAATAAAATTATTATTATTATTATATAAAAATTAAATAGTGATTAATAACGAGTCGAATATCTAATAATCACGTATAAATAGTTAATGAAAGACTAGTACCAAAAAATGGAAAAACATGGGGACGCTCTCTTCTAATTTTGCAACCAATTAAATCCAAAAACAAGAATAAGTGATTGAGGTAGAAGAGAGCAAAATCAAGTGAGAAGCAAAATAATTTATGTGTTCTTGATCATGGTGGCGGAGGTACAAGCCTTATATAGAATTCACAGCGTGTTAATGGAATCGAAAATGGCGCCGCTCAACTGCTAATGCAGCTATGCGACGAAATCAACAGCAACACTAGGTCCATGTTTTCTCAAAGAAATTTCCAGGACCTCTCCTCTCAAAATAGAATAAAGAACTTGCAAGAAAAAAAATTCCGACTAAGAATTGCGTTTCACCGGCATTTCAGATTCAAGTTGACGAGAATTGCATTTGTGAGAAGAAGAGAAACAACGAAGAGCTTAACTTCAAATGAAAAGAGAAGAGGAAAGAAGAAAAATAAAATAAAATTGAAAAAAAAAAAAAAGTGAAGCATGTATAATAAAAATAAAAGTATCTGTAATTTGAAAAAAAAAAAGTTAAATATGTGTAAAATCCTCTTAGATTAATTTAACTTAGGCCCTTCTGGTCTAGTAGTTTAGGATTGTTACATTGTGAATTGAGGTCTATTTTGCATTATTGATTTCCTTCCTTTACATGTGTGAAACAAAATAATGAATCGACACCATGTTCATTAGTTACAATTTATGGGTTCATCGTTCTAAGTGTGTAGGTCCATTGTTTAGAGATTAATCTTTTAGAACCTACATATTCATTGTTTAGAACTTACATATTCATCGTTCATAACTTGTAAATTCATCGTTTACAAGCTATTGGTTTATCACTTAGAACTTGCAGGTTCATCATTTAGTGATGTAGTTTCGTTACTTGGAACTTATGGGTTCATTGTTTAGTTCTAGAAAGGATGAACCTATAGCTTCTAAATGATGAACTTGTAAATTCTAAATGATAAACCTGTAGCTACTAAATGATAAATCTAAAAGCTCTAAACATGAATTTATAAATGATGAACCTCAAAATATTTTATGATTAACATGTAAGTTACACTCTATGAAATGAATATGTAAATTCTAAACGATGAAACTGCAAATTTTAAATGAAATACATTGTTTTCAACCTTCAGCAACTCAATTTTCTCGCTATGACTCATTTTTAGTTCAAATACTAGTATGTTACCCTCATATTGCATCAGTACAAATTAAGGTTTAATCATCTATAACATAATTCAGTATTTTAATTGTCATATTACTTTTGCTTATCTTTTTCATATCAACAAAATGTTCATTCGAATGTCAATATAATAATTTTTAGAAAATTTGTAGATCTTGTGCGTGTCATATTTAATCATATAGTGTTTTATTTCATGTATGATACAATTATACTAAACATGAATATAACACGTTTAATCAATCGTGTTAAAAATTAAAATACGAATATGACAGTTAAAATCTTTGTTAACATGATATAACACGATTAATTAAGCATGTCTAAATGTATACATGTTATATGAAATAAAATGATTAGACACAGTTAAATAAATATGTCTACACGTATATACATTACATTACACGATATGAGATATGATTATATATGAATATACACAAATGTTAAATTAAAATACTATAAAATTTGCCAAAAAAAAATCTCACAAATAATAAAAAATACCCAATAATATTTAAATAATTATTTTGTATTATTGAACTAAAAAATATTTAAATTTTACTATTTAGAATTTAATTATAATGTAGTTTTATTTCATATTTTCAAATTAAAGATAGGGTGGAAAAAATATTTAAATTCATTATATATATATATATATATGAGGAAACAAAAATAAATTAGTAAATATTATATTAATTCATCTAAACATAATATTAATATTATTTAAAAATAGTAGCTATATAATATTTATTAATACATAAATATACAAATCCTAATATTAGAATATGAAATTAAATATTTTATATGGTTTGAATTTTAAATAACACTAAAATAATTAAATTTTTATATTTTTTTTAATTGTATCTAATCATGTCTTAATAAGTTTAGTAAATAAAATCTGTTTGTGACAAACTTTTTTCCGTGTCTTAATCTTTTTGACACAGTTATGATAGATATCCTTTTAACTCAAACTCATATGCATCTAAATTCGTATCATTTGATGTCGTATGAGAAATTGCCAACTCTAAAAATTTGTTTGTCAAGACGAGGAAGGAGGATAGAATATAGAATATATCAATAAAAATAACTAGACGGATACTTTCCTTTCTTAGTCCATCTTCAACCCATGCTAAAATAGTGTGGAAATTGCAAAAGAAGATAAAAATGATGTTCTTTACACCTCTCCAATCTAGGTCATTTCAAACACAATTTTTGATGTTAGTTACAGTAAAATGCCCGTGTTGAACTCTAGCACGCTTTTTTTAACGTCATTTTGCTGTAATTATTTTCCTTTTTTTTTTGAAACATTACTATTTATTCATTGAAATTTGACATATTATACTAGTATCGTTCTGAATTTTAAAAATTATATGATTTACTCCTTTTATTTTATCTCTATTAAACTATGTAGTATTTTTGTTAAATTTTAAAGTATTTACTGTTAATTAAAAAGAATAATCTCTTTTGTTCATGGAAGTACTAGTATAATATGTCAAATTCCAGAAATATACTAGTACAATATATCAAACTTACAGAAGTATTATAATACAATATGTCAAACTTCAGGGAGTAAATAATAATTTTCTTTTATTATTTCATTACAATCTAATGTTTTTTTTAATAGAATGATACATTAGTATAATATGATAAAATATAGGAAACAAATCATATAATTTTTAAATTTTATGAGCTAGTAGTGCAATATGTCAAACTTCGGAGAATGAATAATAATTTTCTCTTTTTTTCCTCTGTTCTATTATGAGAGAGAAGAATATTATATAATATTATTTTTGGTGTAAATAATGATATTTTAAGTTGGAAATAAATTTATTGTAGCTATATATTTGTATAAAAGTAATCCAAAATAGTGTTTTGGGTTAGAGATAATCTTAGGCAATCATTTCTTTATTTTTAGGGTAAAGCTGTCAATACATATTTTATAATTATAAATGTGTCGTATTGTTATTCATATCGATTTAAAAATTTATTATTTTCTATTATATATATAAGAAAATTAATATATTATGAGTATATATTAATTTTTATAATGTATGAATAATTTTTGGTGGGATTACTCATTAATTATAACATTATTATACATTAAATCATTTAAAATTTATCACTCGTAAGGTAGCTCCATCGCTATTAATATAATTGATTATAATGTAATACTAGTAAGTTATCCTTATATTGCGTTGAGAAGATGTAATTTAGATAATAAATAAAATAAATCGTAATAAGTACACTATTTGAAACCAAAGACTTTAGAGACTATAATTTAATTTTAGATTGAGAAAATATAAGAAATAAAAATAAGAAATTTAATTTTGAATGAAAAAATACGAAATTTAATACAGACCAAATTTTGAGTAATTAAATTAGTTAATAGAGTATTTAATAGTAAATTTAATGGAGTATATATATATTATTGGAAAAAAATTATTTATGTTTAATTGATTAAATTAAAATTTTATAAAACTAATCAAATGTGTATATGTATGGTGTGTCAACACCGCATGCTAATCAATCACTAATTAAAGGTATAGAAAATGGGAAAAGAAATAACAATGGGCTATTCATTTGTTTTGTTTTTTCATTTCCTTTATTTTTCTTACAATCGAGCCATATTGAAATGGTAGAACAAACTACATAATCATTTCAGTTATGTCATGTATGCTAGTTTAGACTCTTGACCGATACACTTATTTTGCTATCGAAATTCGTATTTATTCGCCATCAAAATTACACTTATACAATTTCAATCCAAATTCATACTAAATAAAAAAAAAGAAATTTAATTTAAAAGTAATTAAGTAAAATTCGAACAAAATTGAATAACGAAAATTTAACATGGAATGAGATTGAAGTAATTAAATTAATTGATATATAGAAATTTAATAGAAATATTAATAGGTTGATAATTATTTTATTAGATGCTTGAATTGGGTAAAAAAATTATTCTATGGATTAAATTGAAAATAATCAAACTTTAGGAGGCTCAATTACGGAAATTAAAAAATAGATGATTAAATAAAGAAATTGCCAAATTAATTAGATAAATCAATGGATTGCCGCCCACCCAAAGCCAATGCATGTTGGGCTTTGGTTTAATCATTTTAATTAGCAATTTAAAATTAACATAAATAAATTAAAAAAAGTGGTACAATTTGACATATTTTACCAAATTCTAGTCTTTTCAATACTCATCTCTATTTCCTAAACACAAACGAATCACCACTCTTTATCTCTCAATTTCAAGCTAGCCATAACGCTCACCCAAATTCAACTTACTTCAATTTTTCATTGCCAAAAGGCAAAGAAATCATGGTACATAAAAAGAGGAAGTTCCAGAAAGGATTAGAGAAGGAAGAAGAAAGAGAATAGAGCCCTCATTCCACCAAAACCATCTCCCATCCAAAGCAATTTTCTCTCTAAAATCTACATAGTAGAATGTGTGTTAGTATGCAGTGATATATGGTTGATCGATTGTTTTGCGTAAGGTTAAAAGGGTTTGATTCATAATAAACTATTACAAAATTATCTGCATGCAGAAAGTTTTTTATTATTTGCTAAATAAATGGGATTTGACAACAAATGAAAAATGTCCTCTATATCTACATAGACATAGGTGGATGGCGTTTTTTTTTTACTCTTGATTTTGCTGGACGTTCCTTTTTTTTTTTTATAGGAATTCTCACCTTTGATTTGATGCTCATTTGCTATTTCCGCTTTGATTTGGTCTGTTGTGCATTTCAAAATCAAACAGTGACGTTTTTAAGTGAGGCAAGGCTGGACAACGAAGTTTTGAAGATGTAGCGTTTTTAAAATAATTGTTTTTGTACGGTGACGTTTTGAATATAGGTGAGCGAAGAACAAAATAAGCGGATCACTGTAGTAGCAACAATAATGAATAGTGAATGCCACTGCACTTGGTATATGTTAATAGATATTGTAATATATTCATATATTAATTTATACGGATATTTAAAAATATTAATATATTATTGAATAGTTTAATTATTAGATATTCTACATATTTTTCAACTTGCCTAATTGTGTCATAAACAAATTAGACATATTTATATCATATGGTGAAAGTCTGTAAATCTCTATTCTCCGTAGAAGCTGAACTATCTCATGATTCTTTCATCAGAATTGATACAGGAGAATCAAAGTCCGATGAATATAGAGAAAGTCTTTTGATGGAATCAATCCAAATTGATTAAGTCTTTCCATTAGAACTAGAAATTGCCCAAATATCCAATATATATATATATATAAATATATATTTTGTGCCTTATTGCCCAGTCCAGCTTTTCATGAATAAATATAACAAGCCCATCAAAGCTATAGCCTTCATTGACACTGGAGCCTATAGAACCATAGTCAACTCAAAATTTTTTCCAAGCCACTTTTGAAAAGCCTATACTGAACCATTTAAGGCTGTTGATGAAGATTATTTCTCTACATATTTCATATCTAAAAAGCCCATTGAAATCCAGTTTTTGCCTAATTGTTCAGTTTGGACTAAGGTACTTGGTTCAACACTACTCAATAAAGATATTCTTATCAGGTTTTATGTTATTAGTTAATTGTCTCATTTGTCAATTGCAGCCCAAGAATTACGATCCAAGAAATGATTCTTGCCTTACACCACCACTCCCAATCTTTTCACTCTTTGGCTTTCTCATTTGATGACATTTAGGTTCAAATCATTAGTAAAAGTTGTGTAGAAAGTCATACAAAATTCATTCAAAAATGCTTTAATCCTTTATGGACTAGATCTAAATTTTTTATCTCTCTCCCATTCAATTAGAATGAAGACATCAATCCTACTAAAGCCACTCATCCTGGTATGAATCCTAAGTATTAGTATCTAGCAACTCAAGAGTGCTCACTATTACTTCAACAAAGATTGATTGAACCAACTAAGTCAGATTGGGCATGTCAAGCATTCTATGTCAACAAAAGGTCTGAACAAGTTCGAGATAAGAAAAGACTTGTTGTTGATTATAAGCCATTAAACCATTTTCTTAAAGATGACAAGCTTCTATTACCAAAAATCTCATTATTGTTTACCTTCCTCAAAGTTGCAATGGTATTTTCAAAATTTGATATCAAATCTGGTTTTTTGGCAACTTGGCATCCAACTAGAAGAAAGACACAAAACGACTTTCTGTATCTCTAATCACCACTATCAATGGATGATTATGCCATTTGTTCTTAAAGTGGAACCATCTCTTTTTCAAAAGGCAATGACACAAATCTATGAACCGATCTTATCTTTTGTATTGATCTATATTAATGATATTCTTCTTTTTTCTAAAGATGAGATATCACATCGACAACTTTTACAAAAGTTTGTTAAACTCACATGCCAATATGGAATAATGCTCTCTAAAAAGAAAATGCATATTAGCAAAGATGAAATTGATTTTCTCGGCATGAAGTTTAAAGATGGGACTTACCAACCTTGTCAACATATTAATGGTGAATTATTAAATTTCCCTAATGAGGACCTAACAGTCAAACAGGTCTAGCAATTTTTAGGAATTGCAAATTATGTCAGGGAATTTATTCCCCATTTTACCAAATGGGCTTATCCTCTGCAATAACTTTTGGAAAAGCAAGTTCCACCATGGATGGAAGTTCAAACTAAGGCTGTTAAAATATTTAAAGAGATTTGCAAAAATCTCCCTCTTCTGCATATCTTGACAAATGGAAAAAGGATTTTGCAGACAGATGTAAGTGATGAACATTGGGAAGCTGTACTATTAGAAGAAAATGAAGGAATCAAACAAATTTGTGCCTATGCAAGTGGCAAGTTCAAAGAATCAAAATGCCATTATCACTCCATGTTCAAAGAAATTCTAGTCATTAAAAATGAGATAAAGAAATTTGAATTTCATCTAATTGGACATCACTTTATTGTCCTAATGGATTGCTCATCTTTCTCAAAAATTCTTCAGTTTAAAGGAAAACGGTCATTTACTTAGATAAAATGACTAGTTTTCAAAATACATCTTTGAAGTTGAGTATATAAAGGGAGATAAGTACCTAATCCCTAATTTCTTATCAAGGCCAATTCATAAAGAAAAACCCCTTGAATTGATCACTGAAATAAATTCAGTTCCTCTTATTTTCATGGCAAATTCAGTAGTCGATCATAAGTTCCCTCTAAGATGGTCACTAGTTAAAACAATGACTAGGGAACAGTAACGAGACAAGATGACTCTTGCTCAATATGAAGCAATTTGAAGACATGGCAAGACATTCATTCAGCTATAAGCTTTCAATCATATTTTTCCTTTTATGGAAGTTTTTAAGATACCACTTGAAGGTCCTTTTCCTGATGAATCCCTTCAAATGCTATGGTATCTCTGCACCATGCATTATATGGCATTTGAATTCTCTCCACTCAGATGGTACAATGCATTGACTGGACAAACCTTACTTGAAAAGTCAAGAAATTTTCTCAAATGGTTTAGACCATTGGGAGTATGGCAACATAACTTTTCCAAGATCCTCCACGATAACTGGAGCATATTTAAGCAAAGGAAGTGCATACTATTATGTTTCTTAAGTGGTACAAAAATTATTTTGTGCTTGAAATTTATCAAACTTTTCCTTACTCTCTTTGGAACAACTACGACCTACACCCTATTGAAGTTCGAGAATTTCAAAGGATTCCAGCATCAAAAAATGCATATATTCTAAAGCAGATTTGGCCATGATATGAAGAAGATGCTCCTTGGTAAGCTATCCCCATATATCATAGAATCCAACTGGAAAATGAAAAGGAAACATATATGGCAATTAAGTCTTCCTCAGTGCCACAACCAGCTCATAATAGCTCAATAGGATCCTCTATACCTTATGATTCAAATTAATATGATTACATGAACATGTCACTATAACGTCCAGTGATTTAGGCTCCGATCATGCATGGTCATAATTGAGCATACCGATTTGATCAAAATCTAAATTTGGACACGTAGAAAAATGATAAATTATAAGAGAAAATAAGTAAAGATATTATTATTAGGAAATTAGAAGATTGGTATAAGAATTAGGAAAAATTTTAAATCATCCTATGGAAAAAATCAATATTATCGAAATTACTTGGGAAAAATTTATGAGAAGGAGAAAATTTTGTGGCAAAAGAGAATTTTTCATAATTAAAAATTAATCAAGATTAATTAAGCTAATGACCTAATAGATAAAAGGATTAAATTAATTATGGTACTCACAAATTCTTATCTAACTATAAAAGTTAAAATAAGAGGCTTTGTGTTACAACCATCATCATCTTCTTCCCTTATGTTGTCCCCTTCCCCCTTATAACCCTAACCATCAATTTGTGATCCTATTAAGGTCCTAAAAGAGTGGAAACGAAGAGTTCAAAGAGAGAAAAATCAAATAATTAAGGAGTTTTCATCATAAGAGTTCAGAGAGAGAAAAATCAAATAATTAAGGATTTTCATCATAAGAGAGCAAGAGAGATAGAAGAAAAAAGAGAAGAAGGAAGAGAAGATAGGGAGGAAATTTGGCCAACTTGGGGAACTAAGAAGTTGAATTTCTCTTTCTTAAATTCAACATTTTTCCTACTATTTGACACCCATGTGAATTATTGTTGTGTTTGAAATTGATAGATTATATATATATATATATATATATATATATATATATATATATATATATATATATATATATATATTTGGGATATTATGTGAACTTGTGTCGTGAAGTGTTGATTTGTTGAGAAGTGATGAAATTAAGCCTTAAGTGGTTGTGAATGATGAATTTTGTAGCTTGAAAACTAAAGAAATAAGACTTATATGGATGAGTATGGGGTTGCCTAATGAAAGAGAATTAAAGGAAAAATATTTAGCTGTGATTAATGGTTGATAAGTGACTTAAAGATGATGAATGTTAAGGAAAGGGATATGAAACAAGTGGGGCTGATTTATTTGTAATGCATGGAGTGAATGACTATTAATTGTAATAAACATAAATAAGGTAAGGAAAGGAAGTAATAAAGATACATGAAGAGGTAGAAAAACATGAGGAACATTAGACATTATTAATGCATAAGCATTGGTTGTATGTGACTTTGAATGAAAAATTGTTTATTATGTTAAGCTAAACAAGTGGACAAAAGAGTAGCCATCAAGAGGTGGATAAAGGGAAGGAAAAGGTCATCTAACAAGTGAAGAAAAGAAAAAAAAAAGAGGAGATTTGGAGTTAATTAGGTATGTGCTTCTTTGATAAAAATCTTACACGCTATATAACCATGGAAATTATGTATTATGCATATGAATTGGAATATTGTGTGTTAATTTGTTGTCTTTATAGTTTTGTAGTAAATTTATGTGAAATGTTGAAGTTTATGAATGTTTTTTAGGTCTAAAAATTTTGGGCATAAGCATTATTGCATATGGTTAGGAATTAATTCATTTGTAATAAGTCCAAGTGATGTATTGTTTCAAGTTCATTGGAACAACCTTGATAAATTTAATCATAACTCATGTTATAATAATTAGATTGGTATAAAACTAATTGCAATTGAAAGTTAATTCATAGTACTAAAAATGTTATGAAAAATATAAGTTGTAATTCGGATTGCATCTAGGTCAAAAATTAATTATAAAATCTCGGATTTGGAAGAACTATGAAAATATTGGGCAAAAATTGACTAAACATCTCACAATAAAATGACCATAAATTTTAGTATAAAACTCAGATTTCGATAATTTATTTTGCAAATTGAAGCTAAGACGATAAGGTAAAAGTTTATAGAAGACCATAAGGCCTGAATCCAACTATAAATGAATCGAAATTGAAGCTCAATCTCATGGTCGAAATTTGCCATAAACATAAAACTTGTATTTTGATATTTTTCATGTGGTCTGATGTGTATGTGTGATAGTTGTTTGAAATTTTAATCTTATTGGTACATATAAACATATAATATATATACTAATATGTGATATTGGTAATTTCATAATCAATATATAAATATATTGTGAGAAGTGTTAAAGGGAATTCTTATAGCAACAATAATACTAATGTTAACATTAATGTTAAAGCCCTAATACATCTAACATTGAACTAGAATAATGGATAATTTGGCATACCAATCGGAGAAGGAAATAAATGCGCACAATACAATACTGTTAAAAATAGGAAGTGATATATTTTTAACATCAGTAATGATGCTATTAGAAAAAAAAGCCGGTAATGACATTATTAAGAAGTTGGTAATGGCAATATTTTACAAAGACAGTATGGCAATTTTAAGAAGTTAGTAATGACAACCATGTATTCATATTGATGAGTTCAAATATAAGTATTATGGGCTTGAGTAAAATATAAAAAAAAGTTGCAAATAAAATTTAATAATGGTGAGATTGTTGTATCCATATTGACTAAGAGAAATAATTATTTACATATTTTTTAATATAAAAATGGTGAAAATATATGGAAAGTTCTTTTATGATATATATAGTATAATATATGTGGCTAGTATTAATTTGTAAATATATATTATTTTTGTAAGATTTTTATCCTATGAAGCACCACTAAACTAGTAGCTTAGCAGTGGTCTCCCTTTCACAGGTCCAGAAGAATTAAAAAGTTAGTGTAACTATTAGAAGAAGAAGGAAATCCAGTCAAGAAGCAGCTTAAAGCCTCAAATTATTTTTGGTATATTTTGTTAAAGTCTTGTGATATATTATCAAAGATTTCTTTCATGTACTATATATTGGGATATGTAACACTAATATAATAAATACAATTTTGCTGTAATTATATGTCTAATTATAAGATACAAGTTATGGATTTTGTAGTGTGCATAATAATAATAATAATAATAATAATAATAATAATAATAATACTACTACTACTACTACTAAAGTGTTTTTCTCTAGCAAAGCTTCAAGATAGCTGGGCTAGCAACGCTCACTTATCTTGCTATTCTATAGTAAGGTAAGAGAGTATTACAATTACCAAGAAATGAGCCCATTAGTCATAAAGATTAATGTAGATTTTTTGAGAAGAAATCTGTACTTTATCTACGTATTTGTTAAAGTTGTGATCTTAAATAAAAGTATGAGATATCTATCTTATCTCTTTTATCTATTTGTGTATTATTGTACTCCCCAGTGCAAGTGTGAGTTGTAAAATAAGTGTCTATTATTGTATAAAACTTCTATATAAGGAAGTTCTTGAGTTGTATGTAATCAGAATGAGTAAAGAAATAAAATAACCTTATTAGTTTCTCTCAAACTATGAATTTCTAAAATCTTCATCTTTCTCTAATCTTAGTCTTAAACTTTCCATTATCTTCTGCTTTAGATTTTAGTCATGAACTAATAATAAAATGGACCTCTAATCAGATCTATAAATTTGAGTGTGATAATTAAGAGGCAGGCAGCCATGTTGATAAGTTAAGAGATGCTAGCATAAGTATTATCACAACTCATATCGTGTGTCTGGTTAGAGGGCCTTTTTGTCAAGTCCAAAATTGTCAACTCTACTTAGGAGTGTCAAAATAGACCAGTGTGTTGTATTCATATTGTATTGATCTATATTGGTGACATGAAATAGGGTCAACATGAATACAACCAATTTACTAATCAGGTCAATACAAATACGATACAAAAATTAAACAAATTACATGAATATGACATATGTAACATATTTAATTTTTATACCGACTTATATATTAATATATCATTAGTGATTTGACACAATACTACACAACGCAAAACAATTCAACACAATCCGTATATTAATATATCAACCCGTGTATACATTTTCCTTTAGTAGTTTATGGTGATTTTGAAACTTCGGCAAAACAATTAAAATATTAAATAATTGTTTGATTCTAAAATTTAGGGCCTTTAGTTGTTTCGTATTAAATAGTGTCCTAGATCTATTTGTTAAGTTTTTTTTCAATCAACAATAAATAATTAATTCTAATTCCATTCACTTGCAATATATAAGAACTCAATGTCTTATTCTGTTAAAAAAAAAAAATCTTATAAAGAAACTGTAATGACACTGTATAGCACCTCTTACATAGCTGAGATTAGTGTTTTGAAATCCAGCCCGGCCAATGAGTAAAAAAAATAGAAGGTGAAAGGTTAAAGGTTCAATCTTGCGGTCAAACCGGTCAATATAAAATTTTTTCAAAATATAATTTTTAACATTGTCCATATAATAAAATATAGAAAATATTTTGATTAAACTTGTTTTAATAATATATTCAAAATACTAATATTCATAATTCAAAATAATATGTAACCATGAATATAGAGCATTTTCAAGTATAATAATGTATTTATTTTATTTATTATTTTAATAATAAAAAATTGATTAATTTCTATATTTTTTTATTTTAAAATAAAAATATACAAAAATTTCTTAAATATTTATTTTTCAATAAAAATAATACTTTTGATGAAAATAGTATATATTAATAATGAAAGCACAAATAATTAAATTCTAAATTTTTTCAATTATATATATTTCGTAAATAATGTGAATAATTTTTTAATAATTAATAATATATATTACTAAAATTAAAATTCCTTAACAAGAAAGGTTATTTATATAGAATTTATTGTTCAATTGTAATTATTTTTAACAGAAACAAATTAATTGATATGAAAATTATCAATAAAGTATATTAATAATAAAAATATAATAGTTAAATTTAAGTTTATTAGTAAAATATAATTTGGATGATAATGTTTTAATATATATCAAAACTGATGAAATTGTAAGAATGATAGCTAATTTTATGAAAAGATTGCACGTTAAACTTAGTAGCACATTCGTTCAACAATTTAAAGGTATTATTTTCTAATCGGTTAAATCTGTGGACCGTGATTGGGACGACCGGTTCATAGTTCAACCGTACGGATGGCCAATTTTCTATCTGGTCAATTGCACTCTCGGTTCAATAGTGAGAACCCAATCAGATTTATGATTAGTTCTCAATTAATTCAGTTGAATCGGTCAGTCTGATCCTGGTTTAATAACACTGGTTGAAAATTACAATTTTTACAGAGAAGTGTCGATTTATGCTCAAATTGATAAAATTCAAAACTTTTGCATGCAATTAATATGTTAATAATTCTTTTCCTTTATTTATCAAAAAAGGTATGTTGGTAAGATGGTGCACCAAAAAGGGAGTTAAATTGGTGGCAAATAGAAATTTTCGGATTAATGGATTTCCTAAATTATTTGAGCAATATGCAAACAAAAGATAAAAAGTAAATGAGTAAGAGAAGATTGCACATAAGGATTTATAGAGATTTGAATGTTCACAAACCCTAGTATTCTCTTTAACCGCAATTGGGATTTTTACTATCTCAACTTGAAATACAAGAAAGTTTTCCTAGTTGTCTCACAACTAGAGAGTTTTTCTAGTTCACTTATAACTAAGTATTTTCTTAAGACTCACACCGAATCCAATTCCTTTATATTTTAAGGGCTTACATAACAACAAATTCCTTTATGTCAATCCAAAAAAGAATTTTTCTCACTATGTTCACTTTTACAACCTATAGCCAAGTGTTTAAAGTTAACATTTCAACATTTCTTACAAAAGATATGAGAAATAAAATTGCAAGAGTTTTGACACACTTTAAAATTAAGCTTTTGTATTCTAAGGCCTTTTGGAGGTCTATTTATAATATTTGTCTTTCAATTAGCTGTTACATATGGTGCCAAAACTATTACTAACGTTTTAAAAATGAATGATTAAAAGTTGTCTGATAAAGACAGTATCCCAGTCGGGAGAGTTGATTATTCAACAGTTATGTGACACGTGGCAGCTTCTGATTGGACCACAGCTCCAACGGCTAGATAATTCAAACGTTCCCAGTTGTGACTTGCATTTCCTGGTCATGAAAACATATGTCTCGGTTGGGATACTTGATATCCCGATTGGGAAAAGTTTCTAGAACTCATGAATTAAAGTTGGAATTGCTAGAATTGTGCACTTCCCGAGGGCTAACCTTGTCCCGAGGAGGAAACTGCCCTTCAATATTTGACCGATTTGTTCATTAAGCAAATCAAGTTCAATTGACTTAAAACTTTGTACACTATTAAAACAATACTAGATGAAAATATTGATAACATTTAACTTGATTGTCAAGATTAAAATAGAGATCAATCACCCTAAAGTTGACAATCTCCATTTTTTTTTTATTTTGACAATCAAGCTAAGCAAAATAATAAAATTAAACATACAAAAGTGAAATTAACATATTGAAAAGCAATTATATCATGTTTCAAGGCAATCCATTTTGATTGTCATGTTCCATTATATAGTTCACATTTTTTTAAATCTATTATCATGTCCATTATATAGTTCACATTTTTTTAAATCTATCCCCCTTTATATTTTTACATTTTGCTTATGTTTTCTTATATCTCTCCCCCTATGTCAAGATAAAAAAGGATATAAGCAAGCATCATATGATCAATCACTTGGGGTATAAAAAAAGAGAATATAAGAAAGGATATTAAAAGATTAAGCAATATGATACTAAAAGGTGAAGCATCATGAAAATAACAAATGATACCGACTGCTAACAAATGATACCAAATGAAACCAATTGTTGATCAAACAAACACATATAGTATGTATTTGGTCAATTGAGCCTTATAGAATACCATATATCGTTCCAAGAACTCAATTGGTCAAAATTATCACACATGTAATCAAATATATCAATCATGTCAACATGAGTAACATAAGTATGAATTTTAAAGAATGAAAGAGAGAATTTATGAAGGCTTACCGATTTGAAGATTGTTCCTTGATCTTGAGGCACTTCTTTCATATAAAATAAAACTTTCTTATGTGAACACTGCTTTTAATTGGCTTCCCTTCACTTTATGCCAATATTGAGTTCCATGGGGTTGATTAGCCTTTGACCATGCGTGGGTAACCTACAAAAGAAGATCAAACAATCTTTGGTACCCATTTAAGTTTGGGTTCTTGAGGGTTAGTCTTGGAGGTTCCCAATGAGCCTTCCTAACAAGACAATATTTATTAATATGCTCAAATCTTATGGAATAGTAGCATTGTTTAGATTTAAGATTATTTTGCCACTTTGCATGGGGTTTAGGTTTCACAACATGCATAGAATGATAATGTAAGCAAGCATAATGTTGTATGTTGTATGAAATCTTAGGTGTATGCCTTTTATAAATGAAAGTGTGGTTGGTCTTTTGAGATTTCCCTCTCGGACTATGTGCACTCTTACTACTCTTCTTTTGATAGTGGCTTTGGTTTGTGCCTTGTCCTTGGCTTTTGAGCCAATTACCTCAATGGATGAGGTTTGTTGTGTGTTAGCTTTAACAAACATTGATCTAGGTGGGGATGATGATGTTGAAGCTCCATTGAGACCATATCTCACTAGGGGAGGTATCTGAGATACAATAAGTGTATCCAAATTTTTCTTCCCCTTGTAAAAATATTGTAATTGAGTTTCTAAGCTCTTCAACCTCACTTTTTAAAATATTATTATCTTCAAGCAAGGAAGAGGTTGAAGATTTTGACAAAAGATCATCTAATGATCTCCTAATAAATTGATTGGAAGTTTTAGGCCCCAAAAACACTTTTGCAACTCATCAAAATCATTTTTCAATTTTAAATAATCCTTTTTATGAAAATTACTTTTATTTTTAAATTTCTTAATTTCTAAGTTCATGACCTCAAAAGGTCATCATTGTCATCATCAAGCATGTCACAAATATCAAAAGGTTGAGATGTAGAACTTACCTTATTAGAGTCCACTTATATAGCCATAAAGTAAGGGGCGGCAATTTCTCCTTCACTTGAGGAGCTTTCATCACTTGAAGGCTCATGCCTTCTTTGCTTCATGTAAGATCTCCTATTGTGACTTGATGAGTACTTGGAGGATTTAATTGAGGTGTTGCCATACCTTTCCTTCTCTTTAAGCTTTAATTTTCTTATAAGGTTGGCAATCTCTTCATTACTATCTTCTTCAGTCCTTTCCTCTTGGCTAAAGCTTTCATCTTCATAATACTTTGAAGTTGAAGCTTTGAAAGCGAAAACCTTCTTCTCCTTTTCTAGCTTCATCTCTTTCTCGCTTGCCAATTTCATTTCATGAGTGAAGAGCTTACCAATGAGCACATTGGTAAACATGGTGCTTAAGTCGTCATTGGCCTTAATTGTGGTAACCCTTGACCTGTACTCCTTGATGGGAAGACTTCTCAAAATTTTGTTATTGATGTCTTCAAGCTCAAGGTGCTTCCAACTTTTCTTAAGTTGTTGATGATAGCAAGGAGCTTATTAGTCACATTGGCTATGGATTCAAATATTTCATCTTGAAGAGCTCATACTCGGTCATGAGCAATTGGATTTTCTTGGACTTGACTTGTTTGGTTCCTTCATTAAAGTTCTCTAAGGTTTTCCAAATGTGATTAGCACTTTGATAATGTATAATTCTTAAGCACTCTTCTTGTGAAATGGCAGTAAGGAGAATTATTATTCCTTTTTTGTTTCTTCCATTAGCCTTTCTTTGTTCTTCGGATCAATCATCTCGAGGAATAATCTCCTCTTCATTGTCTACCTCCTTAGTTGGTGGCTTCCACTCTTTATAGATAGTATCCCATAGATTAATGAATTCAGTATCCATAAAAAGCTCCATTTGAAATTTCCATAAAATAAAGTTAGTACCATAAAAAATAGGGAAATGATTACTAACTTCACCCTTTACCATCTTGATCTTTTCTCTCACACTTAGGCTTTGAATAAGGGACCAAAGCTCTGATATCAATTGCTAGTAAGATGGTGCGCCAACAAGGGGGATTGAATTGGTGGAAAATAGAAATTTTAAGCTTAATGGATTTCTTTGATTGTTTGAGCAATATGTAAATAAAAGATAAAAAATAAAGGAGCAAAAGAAGATTGTATATAAGAATTTATAGATATTTGGGTGTTAATAAACCCTAGTCCTCTCCCCAATCACAATTGGAAGTTCTACTATCTCAACTTGAGACATAAGAGAGTTTTTCTAGCTCACTTACAACTGAGTGTTTTTCCAAGGCTCACACCGAACCCAATTCCTTTGGTTTTAATGGCTCACACAACAAATAATTCATTTGTATTTTTCACAGGTTCACACACAATCCAAAAAAAAGAGTTTTTCTCATTAGGTTCATTCTTACAACATATTTATAAGTGTTTAAGGTTAACACTTCAACCTTTCTTATAAAATCGATGAGAAATAAAATTATAAGAGTTTTGGCATACTTTAAAATTAAGCTCTTGTGTTCTAAGGCCTTTTGGATGTCTATTTATAATGTTTATCTTCCAATTAACTATTACAAATGAATAATTAAAAGTCATCTGATAGAGACAATGTCCTAGTCGGGAGAGTTGACTGTTCAACAATCATGTGACACGTGGCAACCTCTAAGTAGACTGCAGCTCCAATAGCTAGATAATTAAAATGTTCCTAATCATGACTTGTGTCTTCCAGTCATGAAAATATGTTCTGGTCGGGACACTTGATATCCCAGTCGGAAAAAGTTTATGGAACTCATGACTTGAAATTGGAATTGCTGGAATTGAGCAATTCCTAAGAGGAAAACTTTTTTCCGAGGGGGGAACTATCTTTCCCGAGGGGAAAACTATCATTCAACATTTGACTGATTTGTTTACTAAGCAAATTAAGTCCAATTGAGTTGAAACTTTGTACACTTTCAAAACAACAATAGATGATGATATTAGTAACATTTAGTTTAATTGTCAAGATCAAAGTAGAGATCAATCACCCTAAGATTAACAAGGTATTTTATCAAAGAATCAAAATCATTTATAAATTTACATTTTATTTAAAAATTTTGTAGAAGTAAAGAATTTCATTTATATATATATCATCATCATTAACATTGTGGAAGCTGAAATTTTGAGAAATATCCTTTTTAGAACATACCATTAGGCTTGGTAACAAAATAGGATGGGCCTAGGGAATGATCTCTAACCCTATTTCTGCTGTAACATGAAATCCCTATCCCCATTCCCGCCATACTGATAGAGATAAATTTGTCCTCACCTCTATCCTATGGGGATCCCCATTCCATTATTTTTTTAAGTTAAGAAATAATAATAAATAATTTTATATAATAAAGTAACTAATTTAATATGCATAAAATATGATAGTTTGTAACAAAGTTACTATTATATAAATATAAAAGTTCACAAATTAAAAAAGTATAAATAATACATAAACATCTATAGGTAATTCAAAGAAATATGAGATTAGGGCATATTGAATTTCATTTCTTGAAGATATAAGAGGAGTAGAGAGAGTCTGAAACAACTGAGAGAAAGAATAGAAAAACCCTAAATGTTGAAGATCATTATGTATATATTTTGTAGTATATTATTTTCATTAAGGTTAAAAAAGTTGTTATGATTATCGAATCCCTACAGGGTCGGGGTGGGAAGTATCCTACCCATTTCCGCCCTGCCCCACTTAACGGGGAAGGAATCCTCCACATCCCTATCCCATGAGGAGGTCAATTGGGAAATACTTGCTCAACTTATTTGTGGTAAATTCCCACGGGGAACAAGGATTCCCCACCCCATTGTCAAGCCTATATACCATCAAATTGATCAAATATATGATTGAGCCTCCACTAATTCTTGAGATTATAAAAGATATTTAAATCAAATTAGAATTTGGAGAGATAATGTGTACAAAAAAAGGAATAACATGTTCATTAAAGACATGTTCAAAGTCACTACATGAAAATATGTATCTATATACCCTATTTCATATGTTACATACAAAATCAAAATGTTGTGGTATCACTAACCCACTAAGATGGGCTTATCATCTACATCAACTCTTTGGTAGAGCTTTTTCTAGAGGAAATTTCATGGTTGATCGAAATCTTTATGTTTTTTCATTTGAACTGAAAATTATTCTATTAGTGCCAATTTTTTTCAATTTTCTTTTTAGTTGCTAACGCAAAGTTGTTTATGGGAGATATATCTCTAGAAATAAGTGAAGACGCTTTAAGGGGAGGGCTAAAAGATCCAGCAAAGGCAAACATGATTGAGATTACAAAAGCTTAAAACAACCAAAGGTCCCCTTTGAGGATGAAAAATGGGACTGGACTTCCGCTAACACAGGGAAGGCATTTTACGACAACGCCGTCAGCAATTGAACCAAACAAAATCAATTTCATAACAGCGGCGTGGATGTCTGGTGGCAAAGAGAGGCGAGGTTCTAGCTTGTTACCCATCTTTTTCTAACGATCAGATTCCATAATCTCTTGTCAAATGCCAACGAGATTTGATAGGGAGTATTTGTGATCACCAAGTCTAAAAAGTAGTTTTGGTGGAATAATTAATTTT
This sequence comes from Balakata baccata, assembly GCA_949630135.1. Classification (NCBI taxonomy): domain Eukaryota; kingdom Viridiplantae; phylum Streptophyta; class Magnoliopsida; order Malpighiales; family Euphorbiaceae; genus Balakata; species Balakata baccata. The sequence continues at coordinate 39,932 of CATIWF010099518.1, forward strand.
TTTTAAACAAAGTTGTGCATGATTTTTTATGCTATATGAAGCTTGGTTTATAGGTAATAAGGAGACCATAATTACACTGAAAATTTTGAGCTCTTTTTAATTTTTTACATTTGTTATGTTTATGCAAGCCATGGATTCCAAAAGTTATACCGAAGGTATTTTTAAGGTATACTTAATGTGTTCCCAGGAATTCTCAAAGAATTCCCAAAGTATACCCAAGTATTTCCAACATATTCCCAAGGTAAACCTAAGAAATTTCCAAGGTATGCCGGTTGTATACCCTAGGTATTTCGAAAGGTATACCCAATGCTTAATAATGAATTAAAACTATTATATGAGAATTTGTGATATTTTGTTGAAAATTAAACCAATATATTCCCAAAGTATACCGAAGGTATTCTAGTGATATACTGTCTGGGCACATTTTGGGGTGACTTTCATATTTAGGTACTATTATTTGAGAATTTGTGATGCTTTAAATTTCAATTGAATTATATTCTTCTTGTTCTTCTTCTTTAATGATTCATTCGTTGAAAATTGAACCAAGATATGCCTAAGGTATAGTGAAGGTATTCTAGAGATATACCATCTAGATACATTTTGGGGTGAATTTCATATTTAGGTACTGTTATTTAAGAATTTGTGATGCTTTGAATTTTGATTGAATTTTATTTTTCTTATTCTTCTTCTTTAATGATATTCTTCCTTTTCTTCTTTATTCTTTTTTATTGAAAACTGAACCAAAATATGCCCAAAGCATACAGAAAGTATTTAGAGATATACTGTATAGGCACATTTTATGGTGACTTTTAGATTTAGGCACTGTTGTAATTTTAGAAAATTATTTTTGGTAAAATTGAAAAAAGCTTTCGGCACTAGTAAAGTTGTAAATATGTGTTCGTTTTTTGGTAATTTTGTAAAATTCCCCTTTTTCTGCTCACTTCTGCCAATGTTTATTAATACATGATATAATATCCTAATTAGATAATCCCCTAATTAGTGGTAGCAAATATCCTAATTAGATAATCCTCTAATTAGTGGTTGTAAATATCCTAATTAGTATAGTATCCTAATTAGTATAGTTGCCTTATTAGCATTTCATCTTTGTATAAATATGTAAAGCTTGTAGGAATAAAAATATGAAATACATTCTCATATCTCTGTTTTTACATG
>CATIWF010099519.1:0-12551 GCA_949630135.1 Balakata baccata
CAACATTCCAATCATAATTATCAATAAAGGAAGTGATAAATAACTCACCTGTGACTAGTTATGGTTGAGTTTGAGAAAGAAATTTGGAAGAAAAATGGAGAAAAAAAGAAGAAAGAGCAGCTAGTTGCAAAAGGGCCAAAACAACCTTATTTCCCCAAAGTTGCCAACTCACTTTTGTCTTCTTTTTTTCTATTATTTTTAAATAATTTAAATAAATAATAATTAATTATTATTATTATTATTATTATTATTATTATTATTATCTCTACATATTTATATGTACTTAATACTAAAATACTATCTAGTCAAATTATCCAATCAAAATAATTTAACCATGCCAAATTTCATTTATTTCAATTTTCATCATTTTATTTAATTTCATTTTCAATATCTTGTGTCATTATTTAAATTACAACTAGACACATACGACTTGCTCCTATTGCGATAAACAGACATGTGTCAAGTCTATCTTGTGAACAAGTTCACGCTAAAATTCACATGCATGCATGTGTTCCATGTGAATGACATTTATAAAATGTATATGTCAAAATGTAATGTGTGTCATAATGCATGTGGAAAAGTCGAGTCGAGGATGTTATACAATTTTTGAAATGATAGGAAATTTTCAATTATTAAGCTTTCACCAATCTAATATATTGTGTCATTTAACCAATTGTTCACAATACTCTATCAAATATCTATCTAACTCCATTTTATTATCAACTGATGATTCCTCTATTAACTTTTTTATAAATGTGTCATCCATATCACTATCCTTATCATCAATGGGAATTATATTTATAAAATATAAGAATTATGTATTTATAACTAATTTATTAATTTTCTAATTATAAACATATTTTTATATAAATAAAAATAATTACATTTTTATTTTTTTAATAAGATAATAATAAATGTAAAAATATATTATGATAGATTAGAATTTAGAAAAAAAATTATGATTTGAAATTTGCATTATGAATATAAAAATTAATATATATATATTAATATATATATATACGAGAATTGTGCAGATTGCAGATCGGTTTACGGATTTAAATATAAAAAATTTAATCAAATAAATAAAATATGGTTTGAAAAAATATAAATTAACTCAATCCACCATATTTTTTAAATAGTAATTTGATTGCAGATTGGTTCGATTCAGACGAATCGAAAGTCTGTGATACCTACGTTAGAACTATAAAATCTAAAATTAGAATATCCAGCCGTAAAAAAGGACTTTGGAGAGCGAATGTCGACTCTGAACTACATATCCAAACTAACCCTCACTTGCATTGAAAAAATAATTTTTTGGTAAAATATAAGTTCAGTTAGATGATAGTTATTTGAGTGAAATATAGTGAAGAAGAAGAGAGAAAAGGGTAGTTGCGGCAAATGGGCGTTGCTTGGATGTGAGGTTTGAAGTTTATTAACCATCAAAGAGAAAACCGGTTTTTGTTTTTTGTGAGCATAGCTCACTTTATTGTACCGAAAAAAAAAAAGAGAAAACCAAACATGGCCCACTTAGATTTAGGGAATTTCCCATTTGGAAAGCAACAAAAACCACACGCTTTAATTCAGTCCACAAAACAGCTCTTCAAGCTCACATGCGCCCTAATTTTTCAAAATCTTCACTGTTTCAATTTTCAAATATATATTTTTTTTTAATTAAATTACGTTTATTATAGTTTTATTCCCAAGTTGGTGTAGCAGTTTATGGTCCCCAGCTGCTTTTAGTGTTAGTTGCGACTAGCAACGGTGGCGAAATAGTCCACCACCAAAGTTCTATAAATTCCACCTCACCCCTACCCACTTTACTCCACTCAACTGGTTCACATCTTTTCTATCTTTGCTTCCTCTCTGCTCAAAGTTCAAACAAGATGATGTAATTATCTCGTTCTCTCTACTTGCATTTGCTTTTTCTTTTGAACATTTGCCGAGCCAACTCACTAAAAGAAACATTGTTAAAAATATCAGCTTGCCAAAAAAATTTCTAATTTGTGAAATGTTTCACTGTCCTTGTGCAGGAAAATGGCTCTTGTTGGTTTTTTCTTCGTGGGTGTTCTTTCAATGGTGTCATCTGTTAATGGGTATGGTGGTGGAGGATGGATTAATGCCCATGCAACTTTCTATGGAGGTGGTGATGCTTCTGGCACAATGGGTATGGAGATTTTGCAGAAAGGAAGGATTTTATATATATATATATATATATATATATATATAATTGCAATTACCCATTTGACCGATTATGTTGATTTTGGTTCATGCAGGTGGAGCTTGTGGCTATGGGAACCTATACAGTCAGGGTTATGGAACAAATACTGCAGCTTTGAGCACAGCTCTGTTTAACAGTGGGTTGAGCTGTGGATCTTGCTATGAGATTAGGTGTGTAAATGACCCTAAATGGTGCTTGCCTGGTTCCATTGTGGTCACAGCCACCAATTTCTGCCCGCCAAACAATGCCTTACCCAACAATGCCGGAGGCTGGTGCAACCCTCCTCTGCATCATTTTGACCTCTCTCAGCCTGTGTTTCAGCACATTGCTCAGTACAGAGCTGGAATTGTTCCCGTAGCCTATAGAAGGTATGTTCTTTTCTTAAATTTTTTCACTTCCACTGCTCCTCAAGTGGGCAAAGTTTTGCTAATTAGGACCCCAATTAATGAATATACTTTGGTGGATACTTCTTGTAGGGTACCTTGCAGGAGAACGGGAGGCATAAGGTTCACAATTAATGGCCATTCCTACTTCAACCTCATCCTAATCACCAACGTTGGTGGTGCTGGTGATGCGCACGCAGTAGCCATAAAAGGGTCCAGAACTGGCTGGCAAACAATGTCAAGAAATTGGGGCCAAAACTGGCAGAGCAACTCTTACCTCAACGGACAAAGCCTCTCCTTTAAGGTCACTACCAGTGACGGCCGTACTGTTGTCTCCTACAATGTTGCTCCACCTAACTGGTCCTTTGGGCAGACTTTCTCCGGTGCTCAATTCCGCTAGGACCCCTCCATATATTTAAGGGCTTAAACTTTAGCCTTTTATTCGTATACTTATCAATAGTAGCATTAGTGTGAATTTAGTATACTAGAGGTATAATTATAATATATTGTGTCTTTTGTATCAAATGAGAAAATGGGCTTATTTTAAAATTGCCCATTTTTTGTTTTGATTTAATCGTTTCACTTTAGTAGGAGGGGGGTTTCCTATTGAAGGATATTAGGGGTCTTTTCATTTTTCCTTCTGCTTCAAGGAGTCAGAAGATGGCAGAGGTGGACTCTTACCACCCGCCACTAGTAGTTGAATAGTTTCTTTTTTCTTTTTTGTTTCCCCTTTATTATTGTTAAGGGGATTAATATTTGGTCTTTGGAAGCATATTCTAATTTAGCTTTTTTTAAGGTCATTGTAATCAACTTTGGGTTAATCAATTGTGCCCTTAGTTGTTATGTTTGAAATTGAACTATATGGGAGACTTAAAAATGTAAATTTCCAATTTGCTATTAGCAATCGAAGTAAAATCCTAAGTTATGTATTTTGATTGATTGGCATTTGTTAATTTTTCTTCTGCCCCTTTTCCTCTCCTTAGAAGTTTCAATATCTTTGATTTTGTTGGGCTTCTTAATGGGCCTTGTTCCAGAAAAGAAAAGAAAAAAGAAAAATATATCGAAATTATATAATATGATTTTTGAAGCCAACATTTTTATTGAGAAAAACACAACATTTTTTCTTATCCTCAAAATCAAGGAAGCATTAGTTGAAGTTAGTAGTTAGAAAAGTTTAAGAAAAGTCCAAACTCTGGAGCTGAATTTTAATAATTCAGTTTTTTAAAAATTATTTTAATTATAAAATTAAAATTACAATTCAATTTTTTAAATTATTTAACTATAAAATTAAAATTAAAATAATTTTATATTATAAATAATATTTAAAGTATTAAATTATTATAATTTACGTAAAGATATCGCATCTTTCATTTTTTCTAAGAAGCAAAGTACCATTTGAAATACAAAAATAATCGCACATGCTTGTACGGTATACATGGCTACATGGAATGGTGACTTCCTCATAAATATTAATTGGAACCCATAATCTTTTATTATTCTAAAAAAAAGCCCTTGAATTTTTCATTTTTTCTTTATTATGTCCTTGTATTTTTATTTACCAATACTAAGTTTTTGTATATTTATTTTACTACCTATTCTTCATCCTCATATCACAATCAATTTGTCCCACATAGATAATCAGTTCGTGAATTAATGTATAAACTGCTCAAATAGTTGCTTACATTTTTTATTATTTATTTGGATAGTTGTCCACCTTTGCGGATCAAAGAAAAAAGAGTGCAATAAATTCTTAAATAAAACTATACATTTAATTAAAAAAGAAAATGAAAAGTGCAAAGTGAAAAATAATATTTTTTCCCCTTTATATATAGTTTAGCTCCACATTAACATTCCCACATCTTACTACAAGAAGCAATGCGATCAAGATGTATGAGGAAGAGATGTAAAAGGGCACGTTACTTGGCTTTAGTAGAATACCAATTTTTCTCAAAGAATTCTGAAGATTGCCAATGGTAAACTTGGACTGCAAGTTGTCAATAAAGCAAAGCAATCAAACCCGGTTGGAGCCAAGGGCGATAATCAATGTCGTCCATGTTGAGAAATTCTTAGGTTGATCGGTCTATTAAACTAATTTAATCACATAATTATATATATTTAATTATTTTATTTTTACATTAATCAATGAAAATAAAATAATTAAATGCATGTTATTGTTTAATTGGATTAGTTTATGTATAATGTGGGAGATTCGATTTACCTAATAATTTCTCCGTCTAAATATACGAAGTGAAAAGAAAAATGCTATTTATCGTACCTATTTTTGTACCATTTATAACAAATCTGTATTAAATTATTTATTTTTTATCAGCCTACCTATTTATAAAGTACTTAATTTAATACAATTGAGACAAAGTAATACTCCATTTGCTCCATTTCAACTGTGGTCCAAGATTTTTTCTACCAAAATTAAACATGTGATTTAATAGATGTAATTATAAGTAAAATAATTATATATTATATTCTTTTTAAAAGACTAAAAATAGTATTAGATTATAATTAGACCATTAAAAATTATTTATCTAAAATAAAGACATGAGTAAATTAGTTAGAACCAAAGAGTACTTTTATTGGTAATTTAAAAGGTTAATTGGAGTAAAATAAAATTTATTTTTCTATGTAAACAGTTATGATAAAGGAATGGATTGTAGATCAAGCTTCAAGCTAACCTATTCCACGAGGCAATCCAGCTTATGAAGCGCTTGAAAGGTTGCATTTTAGATTAGCAAAATGATGCAGAGCATGGACTTCATTTCTCAGCTAGAACAATGACTTGGCTAAATGCATCGTTTCATTTAACTCGCAACACACCGTTTAATACAGAGTCGTAATTAGCGTGCAAATTATTTATACGGTAGCGTTTTAGTTCTTATATTGTTGTTAGTTTAGGCGGGAACTTCTCTTGAGAGTGGTTATCTTTGTCCCTCTCACTCTTGTATATAAGTGATTAATTATATTTATGGTCACTGAATTTTATATTATTTATATTTAAATTACAATCTTTTGTTTCGTAATACTAAAATCGCTGAATTTTATAAATTGTTATAAAAAAAATCATTACAAACCAATTTTCGCAAGTTATTAGCCGGAAAATTCATGTTTTATGAGTTTGTTGGATTATAAGAGTATCACAATTCCACCACTAATTACCTCTAGCTATATTTCTTGACGAGTTGCAAAAAAAAATGTAGTCAAAGGAAACTAATTGTGATATTGTAATATCATTATCGGCGATAATTTTTCTATAATTCGTCAAGAGATATGGTCATAGGTAACTAATGGTAGAGTTGTGATATCATTATAACCTAATATGTAACGCTCATAATTTAGGGCCTAGAATTTATGCAAATTTTTTGAAGGGTATTATGGTAATTAAAAGTAAGAATATAAAATGGATCAATTCTGGCTTATTTTATATTTTCATGGGCATGACCAAATCCCGCTCCGGAAAGATCTCCTGCTTAGGACACCCGTTTTTCCGGTCGAGACTCGCTTCTGGCCTACATGTTATAAATACATGATTTCACATCTTTTTTCACCTCCATTTGAACCCTAGTTGTCTCTGATGACCAACACACCCTCTGAACTCTCCTCCCTCCATCTCCATTGATTATCCTTCACCTAAACACCTGAAAACACAATTGGGATTATTGTATCAAGGATTTACTTGGGTTTTTGGTGTTTTTTTATCAAGAACACAAGTTATTAGCCAAATAGTCATTGGAATCGGATTTGTTCACCTTTGTCCTTGACTTCTAGAGGGGGGATTCAGTAGGTATCTCATTCTCTAACACTCTTAGATTGTGTTTGATGGTTTATTGTCATTTAATTAGGGTTTTTCCAATATTTCAAATTGGTACCTGTAGGATGGAAGGTATAGAACGGTTTGTGACTATTCTATCATATGTCTGATGCTAGGGAATGGGTCAGAAGATGGTAATGGATACCAGAACGTGAGAAAAACATTAGAGTGAGGATTTTCAGCTCCATTGTTCAAGGTTTGCATATATAATCACATTTATTCGCTTTATGGCTGCATGTTTGCTAGTATTTAGGTACATTGGATGTTTTATATCTACTAAATGCCATGTATTATGATATGTATGAATTGGTATTGATTATATGGATTTAAGACATTTGATTATTCATGTTTTTCATGAATTATTGGCATATTATGGAATCAATGGGTTATGGCATGTTTAAAATGACAATGTGGTATGTTTCTATGGTCTATAGTGTACTGGAAACTTGTGTTGTGTATTGAAATCAAGAGATTTGGGGTAGCATGTGAAAATCGAATTTCACATTGTCGATGTCGAGCCTTTCCCGATTAAGACTTACGCGATCCCAGGCCTGCACGGGCCCTCGATGGGCAAGGCTAGCGGTACCACAGCTGCAGTGGCACGCCATAGCATGCCAATGTATATATGTGACATGCTTATATGCAAAAGTATGATTCTGGATATGGTAATATTGAAGATATACATGTGCCTTGTCTACCATGAGATAATTGTGATAATTTAGTTGAATATTGTAAAATAATATTATGCCCTATGTGTTATGGCATGACATGAGATCATTGAACATGTATATGATAATACATGGGTTATGATGTGATATGGTATGAGAATGATAATATTTTACCATATATATTTATATTGTCATGCGATATCATGGAAATGCTATTTAATAAAAAAGGGATATTATTCATGCGAATAAAGTAGAAATGACTAAAATGCCCTTACTTGTACTAGGACTGACTATAGAATAGATGGTGTACTATTAAGGGTGGTTACGGTATTGTTGGATTTTTCATGCGTTATTTATCAAATAAGGTGGTTTTAGCTCCAAGAGCACCCTTGACCCATTAAGCTAACGATTATTTTATACAGTTATGACTTAAGTTGGCTTCATCTCTGAGAGCGTGCTTGACTCAGGTACAGAACAAACAGTATGATCAAGTGGGTAGGGTAGCTTCAACTCCGAGAATGTCCCTATTCACAACCCGTATCCGATAGTTTAGTATAGAGTTATTGAGCAAATGAAATGAATAAATGGGAAAAAGGAAAGGTTGCTTTACAATGGTTTATGGTGTCAGGTAAAAGCTTCCGCTTACAAGGTATGCTAATGTAATGCTATAAATTATTTGGCATTGACATATGAATTGTATGGTATTTGGCATGATAACATGATGATGATCGATATGAATTGGCTTATGTAAGACTTATTATAATGTGATATTATGACTTTCATATAATGAATGAAATGAGTTGAATACGTATGATATGCATGATAGAATTTATATGATTATATGTACCACTAAGGTTGGATAGCTTAGCGTGTAGATTTCTTACACGTAGGTTCAGAGCCTTAGGAAGAGTTGACACAGAGAAGCCAAGCCAATCGGAGCATCCAGAATCAGAGTCAGCTCATTATGCATTTTACCTTATTCATGCATTTTGGGATGTTGGACATTGTTTTAATATAGTTTATGGATTAAAAACTTATAATTTAAAGGTTTTTGTAAGATTATTTTATTTTGGGCGTGTTTAGCCCTGATTAATGGATTTATTGATTTCAGATTATTTTAATAAGTATGAATGTATGATAATTACACATATGGTACGTGTTGTCATAGATAAACAAATGAATGAGATCATAAAATAATAATAATAATAATAATAATAATAATAATAAAAGCTAAAAAGAGAACTATAGCTAAAGGTTCAATATCATATATGTGGTAGCACTCTCTCGTATAGCGAGCTAGTATGCTATATGGGAGGGTGTTACACAATAAATATATAAAAAATGAGTTTTTCAACTGACAACTCGTCAAAATTGTTTGGCGATTATTTTTTTATAATAATTTATAAAATTTGGTGATTTTAGTATTACAAAACAAAAAATTATAATTTAGATGCAAATAATACAAAATTCAATAACCATAGATATAATTAACCTTATATATAAGCTGTAATATATCAGTGTTGTACCAATGAGAAGTAATCAATTTTCTTCTCTAACATTTCCATGTCAGATTGTAATATGGTATTATAGCTACTTTTATAGAGGATTGGAGCTTGTGAAGCTGCAATCTGATTAATTAAGTTGTGGATTGATCAATTCTTGGAAGGTTCTTATTCTCCACCATCTCAATATCAAAACCCTCTTCCTCCTTCACCACCTTCAAGGGATGACCACTATGATCCCATACCCCCTGCATCATAAAAAAACCCAAAACCAAAACCATTACCTTTACCATGTTACAAACTCATCCCAAAACCAAAGGTCCCTACACCTGAACCTATTCCTATGATTGCAATGTATCAACCACCTTCTTTTCTAACTTCTTATGATGCTAATTTTCCCCCTCTTCAAGACCACACAGATCCTATATTCCAGGTCCGAACTACTCCATATGTCAGATCTACGACAGTAACACCTGAAGGAACATCCAAGCCTATCACTCCAGTAGAATTAGTATTGAATTGGCAAACGCAGAATGCACATGTTCAAAATACAGTGCTTCAAAGAATAGAAAACAAGGTTGATCATGTTACGAGCAAGGTTTCTATGCTGACTAATCAACAGACAGCTCAATATGAAGCATTATACAAGTTGTTGGGACAGCTTGAATGGAGGCAAGTATAATTGAAAAGTGAATTGATGAATATGATCTCTACTAGGATGTATGATGTCACCTTTGATGCTAAGGCAGTAAAATTGCAGAAACTTGAAAAAGAGATTGCTTCATTAAAGCAAGATCTCAGGCAAGATTATCTTAAGTCTCCATCACTTTCTGATCCTCTGGGTTTGTTTACCTCTTTGCATCCTCCTGCCTCTCACCAGCCACTATTCACACCACCTCCTGTTCACCAACCCTCACAAGCAGAACTAGAAAGATTTGGCCTTGCTTCAGAATTATTCCACAAACAATTTATGGAACAGCTTAATTTAGGCCCGCGGCCTACTCCTAAAGCCAAGCCCAGTACTGTTTCATCCAACCCGAAACCATACCTGAAACATCTCCTGTTGATCAATCAATTCCTATTTCCCAAACATTTTCCCAGCCTCAAAAGCAAAAAGAAATAGCCCATTCTCATGTGGTCCAACCACCTAATCCCATGAATACCATCACAACCTTTTTGGAACAACAAGCTCTTCAAACTTTATCTCACTTAGATAACCCATCCCCAGATATCCCGTATCTTTCTTGTTCTAACAATTCTGAATCTGAACCTGATCCTTCAGATGATGAACTAGACCCAAAAAATTTTCTTCCTACCCAGTTTATGGTAGACCCAACCTCTTCCCAGCAAAGTGGTACAACTCGCCAATAACCTGCCTATCATACAAAAGAACCTGAAGAAGAAATGGATACAAATACTCCTAGCACAGGTCCTCAAGTTCCACCTATGCCACAAAACGGTCCCTGGTTCACTTTTGATGATATTCCTCCTCACAAATGGAGAGATATAATTCAAGAATTCTATGCTTGGATTGAAGTCCAACAAAGACGTCTTAATTCCAAATTCCTAGCAATAATCTTGGAATTCACTTCTAGATTCATAGGAGTTTTGAGAGATTGGTTTGTTAGACTCCCTGAGGCAGCAATGTTAAAATCTTATCAAGCCCAGACCATTGTAGAATTACCCACAACTCTTCATCAAGAGTTTGTTAGAAGTACTGTGGAATATGATGATATGGCCAGAGATGAATATTTCAAGATGAAATGCTATTCTTTTTTGATAAAAGATCTTGACCAGCATTATCAACGGATGATAAAAAGATTTTATTTGCTTGGAGGAGCTAATGATGCAAATTTAAAACAAGCATTCCTGATGTCTTTTCCTGAAAGTATTTCTAATCATATTTAGTTTCAACTACGAGAGAAGAACATTGATTTAAATTCCCCCAACCTTGGAGAAATTTATCAAAGGATCTTATTATCTGTTGATAAGATTTGTGCACAGCAAAAAATGGTCAAGGAATTAATGACTTATGACCAAGATTCCTCTTGGAAAATGGCATGCAAGAGACCAGACCTACAGATCAAATGTAAAGACAAGAAGTGTATGTGTCATTCTCGGAAATCCAAAAAATATCACAAATGGAAACCCATGGATGACTACAAGTCACGAACGCATTGGAGAAAGAAATTCAAGTTTTTCAAAAGAAGGAAACATAGATTCAAGAAAGGAGACAGATGTTATGTCTGTGGAAAAAAGGGTCATTTTGCAAAAAATTGCCCAAATAAACCTAAAAAGGCAGCAAGGATTATTCAGAAAAGCCATCAAGTTTCTCCAATGGATCTAGACAATGCAGATATTGAATCATTGTTCTCTTTGGACGATGAATCAGATGAAAGAGCATTATTTGCAGCTGAGTTTTCAGACTCAAACACGGAGTCAAAAACAGATGATGAATTCTCTTCCCAAAATCCAAAATTTCCACAGCACTACATTCCACCCATTTATACCATTACCCTTTTTCCTCTTATTACATATGAACCTCCTTCAACAGATCTTACCCTTTTTACCTCAACCACTATTTGTTCAACCCAAGCCCTACATCCAGTTCCCCTAGTACCAATTCTGGTTTTTCCCCATAAATATGCTAAGCCCATAAAGATCATTGCCCTTATAGATACTGGTGCTCACAGATCTATGATGAATCCTTCTATTCTTCTAGAAAGATATTGGATCCAACAAGATCAACACTTTCAGGTAGCTGATGGAAAAATCTTTACCACAACCCTCAAAACCAGACACCCCATCAAATTGCAAATCTTTCCTGAACTTTCCATATGGACCCATGTCCTTATATCAAACCTTCCAGATAAAGATTTGGTCTTAAGATTTGACATTTATTTCAAGTTGAATAAATTATCCATTTTACCTACAAGTTTGCAATATAAAAACCAGTTGCTACCCTTCACTTTTATACCTTCCCTGTTTTTTTTACAACCTTCTCTACCATTTCCTTCCTTATCTTCCGAACTGGTACAAGAACTTTAAGATTCCTGTTGTGCTCTTTCTCATACAGAATTTGCAAAGAAACACCATTCCCCTCTTTGGACTAGATCAGAATTCTTTATTACTCTTCCATTCAAGAATTCAGAAGATCTTAATCCAACAAAGACAGTGAACTCCATTATCACTTGACATTCAAGGAAATCCTAGCCGTTAAATATGGAATCAAGAAATTTGAATTCCATCTTATTGGTCATCATTTTACAGTTGTCATGGATTGCTCATCCTTTCCACGAATGCTAAATTTTAGACAAAAAACTACTCCTCATCCATAATTGCTGAGATGGAAAGAATGGTTCAGCAGATACAGTTTTGAAGTTCAGCATATAAAAGGGGATAAGAATCTCATCCCTGACTTCCTTTCCATACCTCTAAACTCACAAATAGATCTCATTTCACCCTCATCCGAAATACCTCTTATCCTAATGGCTTCCATCTCTCAGTACAATACTCCAGTCCTTACTCTTTCAGATTTCCCACCAAATTGTCCAAGAGGTCCCGACCTCAAACAGATCAAAAGTTTCGCTCAAATGGCGTCTACTTTGTAAAAGAATTTCCAGAGAGGGATTGAACTGAAAAGACTAGAAGAATTGTGACTTTATTGATCAGTAGGGATGACTAAAATTTCGGCATAGATGAAAAGGCGAAAAATCATCTGTAAATTTGAAAAAAATATTTAAATTTCAGTAAATCTTGAAAATTTCTCAACAATATATCAATAACATTGATAATGGTATTTCAATTATGGTATTTCAGTTATAAAGACCAATCAATACCTTCCTTTCTTTAGTTGAAAGCAAAAGGGTAAAATGATTTTTTAGTACCAAAATTTTTGCATGTATATTAAATTGATACCTAAGCTCTATTTTGTATCAAATTAGTACCAAATTTTTGAAG
>CATIWF010099522.1:0-42528 GCA_949630135.1 Balakata baccata
ATATTTATTAAAAGGAATAATTTTAACATTAATATTTTAATATATTATATCCAATATTAATAATTCAAATGTTAAATTATTTTTTATTGTTAAATAAATTGAATTTTATTGTTATAAATTAATTAATATTAAAAGTAATAACTTTCGTAAAAATTAATTATAAAAATTTAAAATAATTTAAATAAATCACATAACATTTTATTAACAAAAAAAATATTACAAGAAAATCACAAAAAAATACTTAAATAAAATCCAACATTAAATATGGCCAATATACCTCATCCTCTTCGAATGCAAACAATACAAGTACAAGAGACCTTGAGGCAATGTATACTCCTTGTCCCCTTGAAAGGAAAGTTTCGAAGGCTAAAGGAAAACAGAAGTCCGTGTCAATAGAGTTGTTGGAAAGTATTCAAGAAGTAATAGACCAACAATTTATCATCGAAATGGAAAATGTGGAAGCTATGAAACAATATAATGCAATTATAGAGATGAGAATGAAGTTAGAGTAGAAGCGAGAAAGGAAAAGAGAGGAACAAGAGATGAAAAGATAAGAACACGAGAAAGAAAAACTAACATTCCAATTAATGCAAATAGATTCATCAACCTTGATAAAGAAACAAAAGAAATTATATCAGTAGCAAGTCTAGAAAATTTTCAATGAAGGCTGAAATTTTATTGTTTATCTTTGTATTATTATTATTATTATTATTATTATTATTGTTATATATGTAGTGTGTTATCTTATTGTTGTTCTCTCAAATGAATTATTATTATTATTATTATTATTATTATTATAAAACTAATTATATTATTAATTTTTCTAATTAATAAACTTTATTTTTATAATGATTATATCAACAATTATATTTATATTATTCAATATAATTAATTATATTAATTTAATTTTATACTTTATATTACAAAATTAAATTCATCAAATTAATTATATTTTTAATTTTTATATCAATAAACTTGAATTTTATAATAATTTTATTTATAAATATGTTTGTTTTATTAAGTATAATTAAATAAATAAATAATTATATTAATCATTAATTAAATATTTATTAATTTAATTATATAAATAAATCAATAATTTTATTATTCATTAATTTTATTTAAATTATTATTAAATAATACATGTAGGATCCATAAACATTTTTTTAATCACTTAAATTGTCTCTTTCTACTTGTTAAACATGAAAGCTTGCAAAATTGCAAATAGAATCTCTATTCATGCAATTCAATTTGCAAGTGTCATGTAAAATGTTGAAATTGGCTTTGATAGCCGATAAAGATACTCTTACCTTTGCACTGGGAATTATGACTGGTCAAGTGGTACCATAGCGAATAATATGCTAATCTCTCGCTACTTGTATTATTGCATATTTATTTGTGGATATATATATTTCTTTTGATATATTCTGTAAAGGCTACGTATTAAACTCGTGATCTTCTATTTTTGTCAGGATCATTTCATAATAGATCTTGTTGGAAAAAATGTGATTATGAGCCATTTTGAGAGGATTATTTGGGTGGGTCCCACAACTCGGTTTTGGGAAAAAGACCTAGATATATGTTCCTTGACATGAGGACTATGAATTAATGTATTCATATGCTCAAAATGGAAAATGTGTGAATAGAAATTGAAGCTCAAAGTAAGCTCCATGATAAGGAGATTTAAAGGTGAAAAGTGAGTGAGAATTTGTCCAACATCACTAAGAATTGAAGTTGGACTTGTGCTTATATATAGAAATGCTTTCTTACATGGGTAAGAAAAGTAAAATGGAAGGCTCTCTCTCGCGCGCTCAGGCGCAGGAGGGTGCAAATCCATGAGCCGGGATGGCCCAATGTGTGGGTGCGCGACCTGCGTACACGAATGTCGGCCCAAAATCTCGTGATCCTGAACAAGCCCAATTTTTTCAATTTATTTTTTTTTATTTCTGGAAAATTTGGCAACACTCCCGTGTTGATCCACATGGTTGGCATTCTGCCACGCCTGTGTGGATCCATACGGTCGTGTGGATTCGACACTCCCGTGTGGATCCACACGGCTAGGCCACTGACACGCCCATGTGGATCCACACAGTCGTGTTGTTTGTGCCTGCAGGAGTATGAGGCAGATCCACACAGTCGTGTGGATCCACACGCCTGTGTGGATTCTGTTCCAGAATGAACCTTTGAGCTTCATGTCTTTTGGAATGTCAATTTCTGATGTTTCAAATATTAATTTCACCATTATTTGAGAGTTACAAAGGCATTAGTGACAGCCTTTAAATTAAATTAATCACAATTAATCCATTGTCTCCTCCATCTAATATAAATAGGTGGTTTAGACTTGAATTTTGAAGTTGTTCAAACAAGAGCATACTTTGATTGTTTCTTTCTTTCTTCTACTTCTTCTTCTCAAGTGATAGAAGTTGTGGCAAAGCAAAGTTCGCTGTAAGTAGGTGTTGTGTGTTCAATAACTACTTGGAATCTGTTGTATCCTAGGAGACAAACGCCGGTTATCCTAAACACCCGTGTAGGAGGCGAATTTGTCTTAAGGAAACTGTGTGCTACACAGGCCTCAGATTGGTTTTCCATTTTCTACTATATTTGAATATTGAATTAACAATTTTCCTACTCTATTTTATTGTATTTGATTTCTAACATCTTTATAATATTTTCATATGCTTTTGACATGTTTGAAAAAAAATTTAGCACTTTTCGCATTTTTGAAAAAAAAAAAACTTTAAGAAGCAATACTTTTGTAAATATTTAGGTATTTGTTGGTATTTTTATAAAAATTCTATAAATTTTAAATATACTATTTTGAAATAAAAGTTACAACAAAAAATAGTGCCGGAGATGGCCAATAGCTCATTATCAAACCTCTAGGCTAGCATGACAGACAAACATCAAAGTTGAGGATTTGATCCTCTCATACTTATTATGTACATCAATAAGTTTTCTGCTACATTCTACTCAATATAGAACTAACTAAAACATATTCTTTATTATTACATTAAGAATCAAGAATTACATAAAGGAAGATGGTGATTTTAGTTGGGTTTCTGAAAACTCAACCGCTGCACACTCCCACTGAATGAATTGAGCCAACCTTTGGACGATATTATTCAATGTCGGTAAGATGCAGAGATGCGAAGGAGGCGGCTGCTTAGAGAAGAAGAAAATGCAAGCTGAGGAGCATCAATAATAAAAATCTATAACTCAACCTATATTTTCAACTGAACTATATTCCTTTGGTAACAATAGGCCTGATTCAAAGACTAATGAAAACCTGTTTGTTCACGGTATAAATATTTTATTCAAAAAGCTTCTGATTAGAAAGACTTAAAAGATCCAATAAGCTTTTCCCAACTCGAAATTTAATGAAATGTTCTGAATAGATAAATCTAAAATTAAATTAAGGGTAAATTAGTGTAACTGCATGAGATTTGATTAAATATGTTGGTTGTTCTCTCTATTTTTTTGAAATATATTATGAAATCTCTCATATTTAATTTAATATATTAGATAGTCCTATGAATAATTTTTTCCATTATATATAAATAAAATATTAAATTCACTCTTCTCTTTTTGTCTTAAAAAATACCAAAAAAATATTAAAAAAATTTAATGTCAACTTTATACCAAAATATCAAATTTATCATTCTTTTTTAATATTATATTTTTTAGAATAACAAAATGTTAAATTTATCAAAATATATATATATATAGGTATTTTTTTAGTTGACTAATAGCTATTCAGAAATAACATAAAATTTTTAATTATTGAAACCAAACCTGAAAAATTTTATAATGTATTTTTAAAAATAAAGAGAATTAACTAGTATATTTAACCAAATTTTATGAATGTATTAATAATTTACCCTTAAATTAAATCTAAAAATTATTTAAACTTAACCTTCAACAATGAATTCGTCACTAACCCTCTAGGCATCAAAATAATCCATTCAATTGATTCAGTTCAAAATCTACAAATGATCTGAACTATAGCCATCCAATCAGACTGCCAGTTGTACTTGTAGAAATTAATTCCAATTTTCTAAAATTGAAAGATAATATAGGAGATGCTGCAATCTCAGACTCTGAACCTTTACTTATCTATATGGCTCCATTTTCATTTTCTTCCTAAGAAGCATATTCTCAACAGGAGAGAGTTATTTAAGAAGACAAGCTCATGTGCCTACTTTCATTCACATGTGCAACTTTCTTTGAACCATGTGCTAGCCAGAAATTAACATCTCACTCCATTCAATAATTTCTCAGCATTGACAAAGGAAAAGGGCCCAATTCAATAATTAATCCAAAATCCGGACAACAAAGAAGAGGACAGACTACTGCAACATGAAATTTTATCAACTGAAATTGATACGATGATTACTACATAATTCAAGAAATACAAACAAACCCAGAATGAAATAACATCATATAGCTACTTCCAAGTAACTAAAACTTCAACTTTGCCCATTCCATCACCTCAGAAAATTTAAAATGGGTAAAATTTCTTACCCTCCTCTTTGGAGACTTTGGTTTACCCTTTAAGTAATAATTTCAGCTTTACTTCGTGGGTTTTTGCTCAAGTCCCTCACATTTGTTCCAGTTCCTCTTCCTCCTCATCTTCATACTCGCCTTCCTCATCGGCAGTAGCATCCTGGTACTGCTGGTACTCAGATACAAGATCATTCATATTGCTCTCAGCTTCTGTAAACTCCATCTCATCCATTCCCTCACCAGTATACCAATGCAAGAAAGCCTTTCTCCTGAACATAGCAGTGAATTGTTCGCTTACTCTCCTAAACATTTCCTGGATGGAGGTTGAATTCCCAATGAAGGTGGATGCCATGGAAAGTCCACTTGGTGGAATATCACAGACACTAGATTTCACATTGTTTGGAATCCACTCAACAAAGTATGATGAGTTCTTATTTTGGACATTGATCATCTGCTCATCCACTTCCTTGGTGCTCATCTTTCCACGGAACATGGCAGAGGCAGTGAGGTACCGGCCATGCCTTGGGTCAGCAGCACACATCATGTTCTTAGCATCCCACATTTGCTGAGTCAGTTCTGGGACTGTTAAGGCACAGTACTGCTGGGAGCCACGGGAAGTCAGGGGAGCAAAACCAACCATGAAGAAGTGGAGTCGAGGGAAGGGGATAAGGTTAACTGCAAGCTTTCGGAGGTCAGAGTTGAGTTGACCAGGGAACCGGAGGCAGCAAGTTACGCCACTCATAGTGGCAGAAATCAAGTGGTTCAGATCACCAACTGCAAAAGAAGTTCCAACTAAATAAGCTCAAATTCAATATAATTAACACCAAAGCACATAAATAATTACAAACATAGCAGCATTCAAATTCCAAAAAATGAAGCTATTGTAAAATTACAAACAAGCTCCTAATAAGGTCTAAGCAAAATATACATTACAGGCCCAAAAGTTATTAGCAACATGATGCCATAAATCACTGAACAATAACTAGGAGACTGCAGCATGCAGCACAATCTCATTTACTTATTAGTCATGAAGACTTGTATATCAAACATGATAGGAGAATATTAGAAAAATTTAATAGAAAGCAACAAGGATGAAAGATAGCATTCATACGATCATAAACTGATAAACTGTTAAAACAAAAATTCATGTTTCACAGTTTCCAGACCCTGTTATATAATTAGGAAACTACAATATCAACACACAAATTTGCTTCATAAAAAAATCAAATGGTTCACATTCATAAAAATGAAATTGAACAATTCATTGAACTAAAGAAAATAATTATAACTGCAATATTTTTTTTTTATCCAAGAAGCAAATCAGATGCTTCAAATAGTGGTTTAACTTAATTGGAGGACTTCATCATAGAGAAAACAATTACAACAATCCAATGAGAACAATTCTAAAACTATTGCATGAAAGCCAGATCAACCAATTTAATCCGTCAGATCTCTAAAAATCAAATGTAGCATCTCATAATTATGGCAAATTAAGCAGATATACAATTAAATAAACTATAATTAATGAACTTGGAAGTGGTATTGCACGATTCTTCACATACCAATAAAATTTTCTACTAGTTGAACCACACAATAAAAAAAGGCCGATATGCTTACAGCTTGGAGTGGTGAGCTTAAGAGTCCTGAAGCAGATATCATACAAAGCTTCATTATCAAGAACCATACACTCATCAGCATTCTCGACCAACTGGTGAACAGAGAGAGTAGCATTATAAGGCTCAACCACTGTATCAGAGACCTTTGGCGATGGGAAGACAGAGAAAGTGAGCATCATCCTATCAGGATACTCCTCACGAATCTTGGAAATAAGCAATGTGCCCATTCCAGAGCCAGTTCCTCCACCCAATGAGTGGCATACTTGAAATCCTACACAAAATCAAACCCACAAGCTCAGATTAAAGCACGCATTCAGATCTCCTAAAATGAAACTCATCTTCAACTAAGGAACTCAAGAACAAAATCATTTTTGGCTAATGCAAGCAACAAAAGAACCCAGAAAATAAAGATCACAGATCAACAGAAAAGTACAAACCTTGAAGGCAGTCACAATTCTCAGCCTCTTTGCGAACAACATCAAGAACAGCATCAATAAGTTCTGCACCTTCAGTATAATGGCCTTTAGCCCAGTTATTACCAGCACCAGATTGACCAAAAACGAAGTTATCAGGCCTAAAAACTTGCCCGTACGGACCAGTTCGGATACTGTCCATAGTACCGGGCTCCAAATCCATGAGCACCGCACGAGGAACAAATCTACCACAAGAAGCCTCATTGTAGTAGACATTGACGCGCTCCAGCTGAATATCTGAAGCCCCAATGTACTTCCCAGTTGGATCTATTCCATGCTCGTGGCATACCACTTCCCAGAACTTGGAACCGATCTGGTTTCCACACTGACCTCCTTGAACATGAAGGATCTCTCTCATTTTTCACCTATATACCACAAATATTAAGTTAACTGACACAATTCAGAACCCAAATAATAATCAGAGAAGAGATTTTACCTTAGATCTGGAATATGTTATGAATTTCAGAGAAAAAAATTTAGATTCAAAAGTGAAAATGAGAGTGTGTGAAGAGTGGGAGCGACACAGCGGGGATTATATATGCAGTAGTCAGATCTGACGGTGCGTGTGGGTTCCTTCCTCCAGGCTGTTTCCAGGTCCATTTTGGGCCGTTGGATGCGGATAACGGACGGTTTAGATAATTACGAGATTGAGAATTTACAATTAGATATTTGTATTTGTGGGACAAAAATATTCTTAGATAAAGTAACTGAAATGGCCTTTGACTTGATTTTGAACAATGTGTAATTTTTCTATTTTCTTTTTGTTGGATTACCGAAAAATCAAGTCATGCATTTTCCTTCCCTTATTATTAGATTGATACAATTATATATTAATATATATTTAATTATTTTATTTTTAATATTTGAAATAATTATAAAATAAATATATAAATTGAAATTATTTAAAAATATAAACTTTATGAAATATAAGAATTATTTTATTTTATAGCACTTATCATATAAAGCTTAAAAAGAAATAAATTTATCAATTTAAAAAAATGTGACGTTTTATAAACTTTAATAAATTACCTTTTATAAATTTATCTTTTTAGCATTTATCTTTTTGGTTTAGAAATTCAAAGTAGTTTGGTAATTGTTCCCCTATTTTTTTAGGAGAAATTATATAAAAAAATTTGAATTTTCGTTTTTTATCAAAATAATCTTATTTTTATTTTTTTTAATTTTTAAATATACATACTTTTAATTTTATATTAAATATAATATAAAAATTTAATATGATTTGGCAGTGATATGATACTTTAAACTTATTTTTTTTAATTTTATATTACTGACATGTATTAATATGTATATATGATATTTATTTTTTAAATTAATATATCTTTTTTTTTTGAAATGGTGTGACAATAATTGAAAAAATATATAAATATGTACATAATCAAATATCAAAAGACTCTGAGTTTCTGTATATATAAATATTTATACTCAAAACTAGTTATATATAAGTTAAATCCATACATATATAATTAGATCAATGCATATATACTTTAAGTATGATAGTCATATATAGAACTGGATCAAAAAATGAGTTAGAGTGACGTCATTGATAAACCAATATAAATTTATTTTGATGTTATATTTGATATGAAATTGAAAATGTATATATTTAATAGTTAAAAAATAAATAGCAATATTATTTTGATAGAAAAGTGAAAGTTAAAGATTTTTTTTTTTTTTTTTTATGTAAATTGCTCTTTTTTATATATGAAAAAAGTTTTTTAAGCAAGAGAGAAAAGCAAGCTCAGTTACACCAGGGATTTCTTCCATAAAAATAACATCAGATATAGAGAGCCCAGTGAGCAATAAGATGAGCAAACCTTATTACAAGCCCTATTGACAAAAGAAAAGGACAAAGCTTCAAAGCTAAGACTTCTTTCAACAATATCATCAATAACGGTTCAGACTTGATCAAGCCATAACTCAGGATTATGAAAGAGCAGAGATAATGTTCAAAGCATCAGATTCCACCTCAACCTCACGGAAGCCACAATTAGCTGCAGCTGTAGATGAGATTCCAAAAAGAATAACTAGGGCCTTAGCATTCAACGCACCATTGATGAATTTCCCACCTGACATGAGAACCTACCCAAACTCATTTCTGATAATGAAACCTAATCCAGATCTGCTCAGTTCAATTTGGAAGGCAACATCAACATTTAACTTTGCTTTGCCGTGCAAAAGAGGTATTAAAGAGATCTCTAAATGTAATCACCTTTAACATTTATTGTACAAATTCATTTCAATAGTCATTTTTCATTATATTGATGTTCATAATTTATGAATTGATAAAGATCTTTAATCATTTAATGAAGTCCATAATACAAAATATAATATGAATGAAATCATGATGAGATCATAATGTTAAGATTCATATCATATGTAATTATATTTGTATCTAAATTATATCTAGTTATAGAATCAATAAGACGAGACATTATTGATCTGAACAAACTAGCACACATTATGCTCTTTAATTGGATCGAACAGTATATCTCATAAGCTGTAAGCATGAGATTTTTAGAGTTAATATGTGGATGTTTGTTAGAGTAGTCAAGTACATTAGATGACCTATTATGAGACCATCAAATAGATTATTGATTCTATGTCAATGATAGTCTCATTATATCAATAGTGCAAGTATTCTTTGACTTAAGGTGCTCAAGGTTAATCTTGGATACTAATAATGTACTTTAACTTCATTCATTGTTGCCTCACAAAAGTCGCTCATAGGATAGTGATTTGGTACAACTTGAGGTGTTCGAAGGTAGTTGGATAGTCAAAAAAGGATTCATCACTCCTAATAGAAATGTATAATCATAGCCTCTTGTTGGGATCATTTACTCAGGAATATCTAGTTATAGTGGAAATGTCATGAGAATGGTCATTAATGACTTATCTAATAGACTAATGAATTTCAAGGACAAGATTTAACATCACTTCGATTAGATGTGACATAATCAGTCTAGTGGGAGATGATACAAAGTCCATGTTTTGAACCTAATGAGGTATAGTCTAGTGAAATGACAAACTGCACAAATAATTATCTATGGAAATATTTGTAGTCAAACTGCTGACTTTCCGGTAAATTGAGATTATAATGTGTTGTTAGATTCGCTCATAATCTACTTGAAATCAAGTATTGATATGAGTAGTCAATATAACTAGAAATCTAATAGATCACACGCATTGGATGTGTGAAGGAGTAAAATAATTTTGGATGAAATCTAAAAGTATGAGAGAGAAATTTAGGCTAGTGGATGTCACGATCATGGAAAAATTTCATGATGTAAAGTTGATGTCAGTGTAGGCTCATTGGTGTGCATGTATGCTAGTGCACTGCACTGTGCACAATAGCTATGGGCCAAGTGCAATAGCTCACCTATATAATAGGAATAATATCATTATATAGTAGAATGCCACGTAACTAACTAAGTAATTTTGTCTAAGTTAAAATTTTTCTTCGCTATCATTTCTATTTACCTGTTTATATTATATTGAACATGTCTTTTTAATTTCTTTTTTACCTCATATAGTTTGACACAGTCCATGTTCTGAACCTAGTGGGGGTATAGTCTAGTGAAAGGATAAATTGTACAAATAATAATTTATGGAAATATTTGTAGTCAAACTATGGACTTTTCAGTCAATTGGGATTATGACGTATTGTTAGATTCGCTCATAATCTACTTGAAATCAAGTGTTGATATGGGTAGTCAATATAACTAGAAACATAATGGATTACACGCATTGGAGGTATGAAAGAGTAAAATGGAGGTGTGAAGGAGTAAAATGGTTTTGGATGGGATCTAAAAGTATGAAAGAGAAATCTAGGCTAGAGGATGTCATGATCGTGGAAAAATTTCGTGATGTAAAGTTGTTGCCTGTGTAGGCTTATCGGTGCGCATGTGACTAGCAACGTGCTAGCTAGCACGGATGTGTACTATGCACAAGCATGCAGCAATGCATGACCTGTGCACAGTAGCTACGGGCCAAGTGCAATAGCCCACCTATATAATAGGAATAATCCTATTATATAGTGAAATGCCACGTAACTAACTAAATAATTTTGTCTGAGTTAAAATTTTTCTCTGTTATTATTTCTATTTACTTGTTCATATTATATTGAACATGTTTTTCTAATTTCTTTTTTATCTCATATCGTATACATACATATTACTTGATATAACTATCTTTCACATTTTAAATATTTTTTTTTATAAAATATACTCTTAATTCATTTATAAGATATTTTATCTAACCCATATCAAAACAAAAGTACAAAAAAACCTATCCAATAGTCAAGTCTTCAATATCTCCTTTGACATGGGCTCAAACTCTTATTGATTAGCCTTAAATTCTAATATTTATAAGCTCCATTTCTTGCGTGAAAGAAATTCACACTAATCTATTTCTACCTTAGTGATACATATAAGTATTTAAGTTCCCCATGCAGTCACACAAATGTAATGACATAAATTTCATGTCAATAAGCTATTTCTAGCTTAGTGATACATATAAGTATTTAAGTTCTCCGTGCAATCACACAAATGTGATGACATAAATTTCATGTCAAGTATCACAACATTAATGCATGTATCATAACAAAATGAATATATTGTTACATATGATGATATCACATTTTCACAGCAACATATACCTCATTCATTAAGTTAACTTACCCCATAATATAATTATAACTCATGTTTTGTCATATTCATATAAATAAATTCATGTATATCACACAATCAACTCTCACCTTGTTCCTTTTATCATTTAATTAATTTCTATATATTATCTTAATTTAATTAGTTACCATCTACTACTTTATTTAATTGTTAATTTCCAATACATATATATTTGTTTTTCATATTAAATTTTCATTTTACGTTTGTACAATCAAATAATCACAAAGTTAAAAATCATGTCACATATAATATGCCGTCTTGTTTGACTAATTATAGAATATTAAAATACTTTAGTTTTATTATCAAATTATAAGGAAAAATACACAAAACACTTACATAATTAGATTCAACCAATCTTCAGTATATTTTATACCATTTCAACATCCAAATTATGTTCAAATTATTTATATGTCATAGTTGATTCATAAATTAACATTGAACATGCATTTGCTTTTTTAATACCCGCTTATACTCAGTCTGTGCAATTTTCATTGTTAAGCATTTTACTTTATATATAAAACTACATTTATTATACAATATACTTCACAAAAGAAATTTCATATACTAACATAGTTTTCATGCAATGTGTAAATAATTATTTCATAATCTATACGTAAACAATAAACTTACCATTATTTAAATTTACTTATAACCTCATTATTATTACTATTATTATCATTATATTTTTGTTTTAGTCCAACCCATAACACATATATCCGAACTAATTAATAGGAATATATGATTATCATTTCCAGCCTGTTTAATATTGCTATGTTTGGCCTATTTAATATTGTTATTACCGGTCTATATAAAATAGTAGCTCCATTACTGGCTTTTTAAGTAATAGTGTCATTACTACCTTTTTAAATAATAGTATCATCACCGGCATTAAGATCATATTGTGCGCTTGTATTTCCTCCCATATTTTACACTCCAAACTATCCACTGTTCTAGTTCATGGCTAGGTGTATTAGAGCTTTGATATTATTGTTAAGATTATTGTTATTATTATTACTATTACAATTTCCTTTTCAATTCTACTCACATATATTTATTGATTATGAATAACTAATATCACATGTTAATATATATATATATATATATATATATATTATATATATCCATATAACAATAAGATCTAAATTTCCAACAACAATCTCACATGCACATCACATCATATGAAAAAAAATCATATTGCAAATTTTATGAATATGATAGATTCCAATCCTGATATTGAGCTTCAATTTTGGCCTCTTTATAATTAGATTCAGACCTTATGGTCTTCTATGAACTTTTAGTTCATTATTTTAGCTTTAATTTGAAAAAAGAAGCATCCAAATTTGAGTTTTCTACTAAAAGATATGATTATTTTATCATGAGATATTCAACCAAATTTTATTCGGTATTCATTTAATATTACCTGATCCAAAAAAATTTTAAACCATTTTGGACCTAGTTGCAATCTGAGTTACAAACTTTTGTTCTTTATAATATTTTTAGTATTATAAGTTAACTTTGATTTTCAATTGGTTTTATACCAATCCAATTACCACAATAAAAGTTATGATTAAGTATATTAAGACTATACTAGTGATTTTGTAACAGAGCATCTCTTATACTTAACACAAATTAATCAATTCCCTAACCATATGTAATTATATTTATTCCCAAAATTTTTAGACCTTAGATACATTCTTAAAACTCAACATTTCACACCAACTTACCCCAAAACTATAAAAACAACAATTTAACACACAATATTGCAAACCATAAGCATATCACACAATTTTCGTAGTTATATAGCATATGCGGTTTTTATCAAAGAAACACATACCAAAATAATTATTTCATGTTCTTAAGCATACCATTACCCTCATATATAATTATTATGTATTCAATAATCACCTATTAATTCTTATTCATAAATATGTCATAAAATATAATTTCACCACTTTTCAATAATCCATACATATTAGCAACCCAATATATCTTTTCAAGTTCATAATTACATCACATTATATAAAATTACCGATTAAGCATACACATATACAATCAAACATGTAAAATGCTAACTAAAATGCAAATTTGTACAACCTTATTGGAGCTTTACCCAAAATCTAAACCCGTTGAGCTTGTTTATTCTTCTTGATGATCACTTCCTTTTTCAACTTGTTAAGAGCCTAATTTGAAAATATAATTGACCAATACATTGTTAGAACACTTATTCTTAATATCATTTTAATAAATAACTAAAGTTTCTCCTAAATTGCAATGACCTTTTTTGGACTATTAATTCTATAACTTTTTTTATACTTATCCCATTTATGTGATTCTTATTTCTAATTAAATGTAACATATATAATTATAATATATTAAAATTTCATAATTTTTGGAGCATCATACAATTTTTAGTGCAATTCTAAATTGTGTTTTGTTTTTTGCCCTTAGGCAGTTTGAAACCACCAACTTTTAAAATTTGTAACTCACAACGTGTAGGTTATCTTATAATGTAACATTTTAGGCACTTAGCTAAACTAAAATGGAATATTTTTTTTTATATTTCAACACTTTTATCAATTCAGCCTCTAAGATTCTTAATTAATAGGGATAATGTGACTAATCCAGCCTAGGTGATAACCCAACCAGTGTCCCTTAATATGATCATAACTCACAAAATATACAACATTTTAATGTGATATTTTTACCAGAATGTAACTAAGACATAATCCTCAAACTTTCATATTTAAAATTTACTCAATTCGGTCTATAAGAAGCTCAAAATTGACCTATAAATTGCTAGACCTGCATAAGGTGCTAAGCAGGCAGCTCAGCAAAGAATAGTTATGATTCCTTTTACCATAACTCAACATTCACTAGGAATCTCAACACAAAATTTAAAATACATTTAGATAATATAGAGGGATACAACTTTCATGTTTTGAGTTTCCTCAAATACGGCCTCTATCATATTAAAAAAGAGTCAAAGCATTAGTTTATCCAGTTAGGTCTCAAATATGAACCATTCGCATTCAATTGCATATATCTTTTCCTATAGACCAATCTTGCAAAAATCTTTATATAGACATAAACCTAAGATATAAATCTACAAGTTTAATTTTTTGTACTTCTTTAGATTCAGTATCTAACATGAATAAAATGAAGCCTCAATACATTGCCATAGAAACAAAATTTAGGAACTTCAAGCATGGTAATCAAGTTATTCGCACACCCTAAATCATAATCAATCTAACCATAAATCAATCTAGCAAGTCAAGATGGAGTAATTACTCACTAAAAGACCAAGTTTTAGCTAAGCTTTTGAAGAAGAAAAATAAAGAAAAGAAGAAGAAAAAGCTAATGGTGGAAAATGACCAAAGTCTAATTTTTAAGCCCAAGTTAACCAACTTAACATTTTACTTTTTTTTTTTTGCTGCCTTTTTTTTTAACTTTTATTATTAATTTTTTTATTCTTTTTCTTTTCTTTTCCTTTCTTTTTTTTTAATTTTTTTTCTTGATTTTTTTCTTTTTTTTTTAACTTATTTATCTATTATTATTAGTTTCATATTTTTACATATATCTGGTCCCATTAGCCTTTACTAAAAATACAATTTAATCATTTATTCAATTTTACTCCTAATAGCTTTTTATGTGGTTTCTATATATATCATATACTTATTCTAATTAGGTCCTAATTAGCAGGCGTTACACCAAGTGTTGGCATGCCCGTATCGATAGGCACGAGCATGCGGGCATGCCGCTGAGCATAACCAGTAGTGTGTAGTGCCTTGGTAGGCCAAGATGCTAATGGCTTACTGGTAGCGCCCAACATGTGTAAAAATATGGGTTTTTTTTGGAAGGGTTTTAGATTAGAGTTGGACTCTAAACCGTAGACCACTTATGGAAACTAATACAAAAGGTAATTTTCATCTTAAATTAAAAAAAAAAAACCACCTTCAAAATTAAAGTGTTAATTCTCCAAATACTCTCTCTACAAGAGTGTGCACGTTGTAAGCACATAGTATTCAATCAAGCCATCACTTTCGGGTTTTCTTTGATCACCTTCGCATGGACTATTATTTGAAGCATTCTATTTGGATTGTTGTGGTTTGCAACAACCCGACAAGAAGGGAATGAAGAAACAAATCAAAGAAATTAAAAGGTAATCATCTTCAACCTCTAGAACAATTAATTGGTTTTGATGACTTAAGGTGATCTCGGTGTATGAAGTTTTAAACAATTTTTATTTCTCCACTGTGCTTGATGTATGAGATGCATGTCAAAACCCAACATTGGTATCAGAGCCCTATATATTCATCAAAATTGATTTTAATTGAAGATGCAATGTGATTATATGAAATTGGCAATGTTGGGTTCCATGGTTTGAAATTTTGATTTTGATTGAAAAATTTGTTTTTAATTTATTTTTCATTTATAATCTAATCATTTGATGATTTTGGATATTATAAATGTTTAATGAATGATATGAATGAGGTTCATATGGTGAAATTCGATTTTATGATCATATTGCTGAAAACTAGGCTTTTGATGACTTAGTGAAGTTTATGTTCTTCCATAGGGCTGTTTATGTTAATTTTATAATTTTGAATATAAGAAAATGATTAGAACATATTTTGAATGTGTTTTAATTTCTAGGCAGCTCCAAATTTGAAATAAAAATTATTTTAATTAATTTTGCAAACAAGTGACAAAACGAGACTATTTGTATGACCGATCGAGGCTATTTATTTGTAAATTTTTGTATGATTTAAATTCAATTCCAAAACCTATATTTAGGGCTATTTATGATGTTAATTACATGTCAAAATGATTTTTCTCAGTTCCAAGTTTCCATATTAATTTTAGTTGATAAATGACTTGATTTGGGCATTTTATATATTGGTTCGCTAATCTAAATGATTTGGTTTGTTAAATTGAATTGTTTTGATTGGCTTGAGCTAATCTAAAGATGTTTAAATTGATAATATTGATTTTTGGAAATTTGAAAAATTTTTGGATTTGATTTTAAATTAATCTAAATTGAGTAATTTCATTTCTAATGTGACTAGATAGTGATAAGTATATTGAAATTGAATTGTTTGAGTTTGGCATCATTATAACTTGATTTTAAGGTGAATTAGTTTTGAATTAATTTATGGAAATATAATATTTTATTTTCAATTTGATTAAGGGATTAAAATTCATATAGAAATTACATATAAAAATGGAAATAACCTAATTAACATAAGTAGACAATTTTTGTTTTAAGTGTTGAATCCGATTTTTCAAATTGGAGTCCAAAACTGATGTGTTCATATTTTTTATAGTTTTATAGGTGCTTTTAGTTGTTTAGTTTTCTTGTTTTTATGTGATTTATGGATAAATTTGATATCTAATTGTGTTTTTCATAATTTTAGGTTTTAGGTGGCAGAAAGGAGCATGAAGGACATGTTTTGATGTTTGATTTGAGTTATGGAGGTGCTTTGGGTGACAATGGAGTCCATTGGAGGTGTTGAGAAAATAAGGAAAATTGATGTGTGAAGAAAAGTTCATCCCGACTTCGTGATGACCATCGCTTGGTCGTGACGGGATGAAGGCAGTGGGCAGTTTGTCGCGTGCGTGACGCCCATCGCGTGCAAGCGATGCTGTGCAGGAGAAGTCAGCAGCCAAGTTAACAGCATTCTGTCATGACCGTGACGCCCGTCACCTGCACGCGACGACTGGACAGTGCAGATTACGTGGATAGCTATCAAACCCGATTTTTATCAACTCCTTTAGGGTTTTTCACTCCTATAAAAGGAAAATAACACATCTTGGAAGGGGGGAAGAGTGGAGAACTAAAGTTTAGTCATTTATTTCATATTTTTCTCTGAGATTTAGGGGAGACGCATTCTAGGGTTTTGAATCTCTTCATCTTCTCCTTCAAATTCCTGCACACACAAGAGGCTTCTTGGTGGGCAATCTCATTCTTCAACAAATCAGTTGTTAGAGGAAGGAATTAGTTTTGCTCTTAAGGATTATTTTGACTTGGGCTTGAAGGATCGGAGACCACCAACCTCCAATTTCCAGATTTGAAGATTTAAGGGAGCATCATAACTTTTCTCTTCTTCTCAATTGCTGCTGCAATATTTGTTTGATTATGAATCTTACATTGATTTGTTTAGTATTCATGTTAGGCTAAATTCTTTTTGGGAGCCTGGTTAGCAATCCCAATTTTGTAATAAACTCTCATTATTTTGTTGGAAGAATTTATTATTTCCATTTCAATTTAATTGCACTTAATTAATTTCTAGTTTAATGATTGATTAGCCAACAATGATTGAATTAGGAATGAATATGTTAGGGTTTGATTATTAGACACATCATCTTTAATCTAACCTAAAAATTGGATTGAACATTGGTTAATTCATTGGTTTGATTAACTAATGCATAGGGTGATCGCCATGAAATATTAATTCTATGAATTTAATGTTTGGGAGGGAATGCAAAATTGGGTGAGCAAAACTGGGTACCCACTTTATCCATTGATTTTATTCCTTAATTACTTTTCAATTTAATTAATTGTTTAATTAATTTAGTTTTTACTCAAAATCAAATCAAACGGATTAGAGTGTTTAGGTTGCATTTCGTGTTCATTGGTAATTAAAGTAATTAAAAGTCTAAGCTAGTGATTCCTTATGAGATCGATTCCGGGAGGACACTTGCCATTCTACAATTGGCTCGTGTACTTGCGGGTTAAACCTTGAGTAGACATCAGCCGCCTGATAGCACTTAATTTTACGTTATCTTCATTGTGTTTTTCAGGTAAAATTAGTTCTTATTGTGTTTTTTGTGTTAAATTGTAGGTCCTAACATCTTTTGCCCATCTAAATCACCTTGGCCTTGAGGATATTAAGAATGAGGCGTTGAATAATTATTGATCCCGAGCTGCGTCTCCCATCCAAGAAACAGTGAATAGGGTGCGGGAAATGGAGGATAATTGAATTGACCATGCATCGGAAGTATATAATTATTTTGGTAGGCATGGGAACTTGAGATGGCTAAAGTGGGAATGAGGACATAGGTCGTTTTCAATGCATGAAAGTTTGTTGAATGTAGGGTTTATGTTTAATAGAGGTGGGTTGTTGTATTAATGTTAGAGGAAGTGTTTGTGTAGCATGGAATTCTTGCCTAGACTTGGTCTATGTAGCTCATATTAATGAAAGAGTATCACATGTCTAAAATAATTCATATATTATTTTCTTATTGATTTGGTCTATATAAATTCGATACATACAAGAGTTTCTCTTCTATCGCATACGGCATTTGAGTTTGTTAATACTGTTAGATTTATAGATCATGCTAGTAAGGTTGAAGTTGATATTAATGTGGTGTGTATTATAGATTATGTGGTGTGTTCATGATTATGGTTGAGATGGAAGGTGTGTATTATATATTCTATGATATTGTTCATTAACCATTGAATGTTATAGCTAGAGAGTCGAGTCGAAATGATATGGTATTAGTAGGGGTGAGCAAAACCAAACCGAAATCGAACTGTATTAGATTTGGTGTATTCGGTTCAGTTAAAAATATTGAAAAACAATTAAACCGAACCAACCAAATTTTTTTATATATACATATTTTTTTATAAATTTTATAGTAACTAGTTCTAATTTTTATACGAAATAATAGAAATTATAGTTTATAATAATTAGTTTTGTGATAATGATAGTTAATAAAATAATGAACTTTGACAATTTATTCTAATTTGTGTTAACTAATGTTAATTTTACGGTAATTAATAAAATTATGATAATTGATTTTAATTCATATTAGTTTACAAAATTTTAATTTTAGTTTATGATAATTTATAAAATTGTAATAATTGATTTTAATTTATATTAATTGATAATGTTATTATGATTAATTTTAATTTTTTATAATTGATAAAATATGGTAATAATTATAATTTATATTAATTAATAAATTAATTTATAAAACCGATTAAACCAAACCAAATCAAAATATTTCGGTTCGATTAGATTTGGTTCATGATATATTTCGGTTCAGTTTTTCTATATATATGTTGGTTCGGTTTAAAACCGAACTGTTGCACATCCCTAGGTATTAGGCTCGAGCTCGGCTCAGTTAAAAAAACTTGAAGTTCGGAACTTGATTGAGTTTTTTTCAGTTATTCAAATTTTGATTTGAAAAATATTTGAGCAACTTGAGTTCAACTCAAAAAAATTCGAATCAACTAAAAAATTTAATAAATAGTATATTCAATTCGAAATCAACTTAAATTAACTCAATTAAGTTCAAATATATTTAAATATTAAGAGTATAAAAATAATTTAATAAATAATAAAAAAATTAATTAATCTATTAACCATTCGTGATAGTCAAACTCGTCTGGATTAATTTCGAGCTGGATTTAAATATTTTATAAGTCAATTACGAGTAATTAACTCATTTACAATCCTAGTTATAGCTTATTGCTGACAACTGACTGTTATCGTTGTTCGCTAACTATTGATCATCACCGTTGACCATTAATAGCCCCAGCGACTACTAAACCAAACAATTCCTTGATACTTTATCACGTAGAGTAAGAGTATTGACCTAAACAAAATTCGAGATTAAGAAATTCAATCATAAAATGGTTTTTACTTATAAATAGAAGTGTATGTGGATCTGGATCTTTTAGAATTTAATTGAAAAATCGAAAAAAAAAATGTAGAATCAAACAGTATCATTGATTTTTTACTAAAAATGAATTGAATTATACCGTCGACTTTAATTTTAGAAAATTTGAATTTTCTAATGATATCTAAACCGGATTGAGAATTATACTGAACTGTTCTAAAATCGAATTGTACTAAAAGGATCAATATCTAAATATTTCAAATTTAGTATACATAATAACTAATAAAAATTAAATAAGTTATATATAAAATTATTTATAACTTTTATAGTTTTATTATACAAATATAATATAAATTAAATTTTTAATTATTTACAAATTAATTCTATAAAATTCAATGATAATAAAATTTATTAATTTATTAATAATATATATATATATATATATTACTATACTATACTAGAGGATTAAAAATGATATAATTAAGTTTGAATGATTACAAAAGATATAATTAATATAATTAAGATACTAAGGAAAATGATATTAGTCATTGAATATATGATTAATGTGAATTTATATATTTGAGGATTTATATGATGAAGGAAAATGATATTAGTGAATGCTAAAATTTATATGATAAATGTGTCATGGACCCATATAAATTATTTATTAATAAAATTTAGTTCAATATATAAGTTTAATGTAAATTAATTATCTTGATAAAAAAATATATAACATTCCATAGAATTAATATAATTAAGGAAAATAATATTAATTGTTGCTAAAATTTATATGATAAATGTATCACGAACCCATATATTATTTAGAGGAAATTTTATGATTTACCCATGTTTAAATTCTTTTTTCATAATTACCTATAATTTTATGTCTTTTAATTTTTACCGAAAAATTTTTTCCTACCATTTTTTTTCCTTTCTTCATCCTCTTTTCCTTTTCCATAGAACTCGCCTCAACTATTTTAATTGCAGAAGAGATTAGCAAATGGACTACAAGATGATTCATCCCAATTTTGCCTTCTAATCAGTCAAAATTCCACCTCTTGCCACTGCTCTAACTTCCACAAGCTCCATCAAATGGACCATGACCATCTCCACCACCACCAAAAAACTCAAAATCCTCCTACTACAAAACTTTTTCCTACTTGTCTATGGCTTCTTACATATAAGAGTTTTTTATCGAGTCAAATTTCACTAGAGGAGGAGCCAATGCATCAAGAATAACAACATATATTTCAAAACTCTTGCAAAGAGAGCAAGATTGGTATTTGATATTAAATTTTGGTGATGAATAAGTAAATTCGCAAACCTAACCTCTGCTGTGTAACAATCATTATAGAATAAAAAATTAGAGAGATTTTAAATGCAACATTACAATATTTCTACACACAAAAAAAAACCCCTATAAATACGGGTAGCACTTACATATGGTTGTTTGTGATAATTTTTTTTGGTGAACATCACTAATATATCCTTCAAGGTATATTTGATGTATTTTATGGAATTCCTAAATATATACTGAAAATATTCCTAATATATATCTAAAGTATTCCTGGGAAATTTTTTTATAATTTCCAATTTATACCAAAGGTATTCCTGAGAAATTCTCAAAGTATACCCAACGTATCCCCAAGATATACCAAAAGTATTGTATAAGGTATACCAAATTGTTTGTTTAAAAATTTGTGATGTTTTAAATTTTGATTGAATTTTATTCTTCTTATTCTTTGATGATCAATTCCTCTTGTTCTGGTTTTTTTATTTTTTATTGATAAAAATTGAACCTATATATGCTGAAAGTATGCCGAATATATACCGTCTAGATATATTTTAAGGTGATTTTGAGATCTAGGTACTATTGTAATTTTAAAAAGTTGTTTTTTAGTAAAATTGAAAAAAACTTTCATTGCCTGTAAAAATGTAAAAAGATATCCATTTTTTGGTATTTTTGTAAAATTTTTTATTATTTATTAATAAAATTTAGATTAGTATATAAGTTTAATATAATATAATTATCTTGGTGATAAAATAATATAATGTATTCAAATTAATATAATTAAAAAAAAAGATATTAGTGGTTGCTAAAATTTATATGATAAATGTGTCACAATCCATATATATTAGTCATTAATAAAATTTAAATTAGTATAAAGTTTAATGTAATTTCATTATATTGGTAAAAAAATAATATAAATATATATTCTAAGCTAATAATAAAGTAATATTTGAAATTTAAATTATTATGTATATAAACTCATAAGTATAAATATATAATTACAAGTATTTAATTTTATAATTATTTAATTTTAAAACATACAGTATCTACATTAATTATAAAGTATATAAATATATAAGTTTATTAAGTATATCCATTAAATATATATTTTATTTATTATCGTAATTTAAATTATTATATAAATTTAATATAATATAATTAGTGATAAAAAATTATTGTAAAAAATGAAAACTAGCAATATATTTTAAATATTTTTGTATTTCTATATTAATAGCAAAAAAAAGTTTGTTGATTTGATAATAAATTTAGATTAAACTCTTATAAAAATTATGGATTCAAGTGTTTATACTACTATCATAAAATTTTTAGCATATAAAATTTTTAATTATTTAAAGTCATTGCTATTATAAATGTTTTATATATATATATATATATATATATATATATATATATATATATATATATTTCATCTAGTCTAGTATATTTCTTATAAAAATTTAGAACTTCTAAATATAAAATTTTTAAAAATACTTTATATTTAATCATTAAATTGGTAGAAAATCTTTAATTATAATGATTATCAAGGATGAATTGATATTTATGTTTATTGAACATAAACATTTTAAAAAATTTATTACGGTATCAACATTGTATGAAACTATAAAATTTTGTATGAAGTTTTATTTTTGGGGTCAAATTTTTATTTCTATATCTATTATATTATTGAAGTACCGAATTATTTGTAATGTATTATATTGTATTGTTTAACACTAAAAAAATTGAAGAACTTTACCGAACTATCTTGAATTTTCGAAACAATACAATACAAAAATTTATTTTTGCCAATACAATATAATATTATATTTTAAAATATCTGATATTTTAATACAGTTCTAAAAATTTTGCAATTCTCATATCAGACCAGTGTACTCTACTTATAAAGCAATTTGACCGGCCTTTTTTATAAGGAAATTAATTACTAGTTTATCTTTTAAAAATTAAAATACTTTCGTTTTATGCGTCGATTTTTCCTAGGATATGATTCCTAATCCTGGGAAAGAAACTATGGTGGGAGTTAATTATTTTCTTCATATTGTGTGGTTGTTTGAGCAATCATATCCTATTAAAATTAGAGACGAGTAAAACTGAACTGAAACTAAAAATTGAATTAAACTATATTGAATTGGATTTATTCGGTTAGATTTATTTGGTTTAATTATTTTTAAAAACTTCGGTTTATTATGTTCAGTTGAAAAACATATTAAACCGAATGAAAATTTTTTTTACATATATGTTTTTATAAATTTTATAGTAATTAATTTTAATTTATATATAAAATAAAATATTATAGTTTATGATAATTAGTTTTATTGCATGATAATTTTATAAAAATCATGAATTATGACAATTTATTCTAATTTATTTTAAATAATCTTAATTTTATAGTAATTAGTAAAATTATGATATTTGATTTTAATTTATATTAATTTACAAAATTTTGATTTTAGTTTATGGTGATTCATAAAGTTATAATAATTGATATTAATTGATAAAGTTACTACGATTGATTTTAATTTTTTATAATCGATAAAATATGGTAATGATTATAATTTATATTAGTTAATAAATTAATTTTTAAAATGAACCAAAATATTTTAGTTCATTTAGATTCATTTTATAATATATTTCGATTCGGTTATATTTTCTAAATATATATTAATTCAGTTTATTGGAATTCAGTTCAATTTTAAAATGAATCAAAATTATAATTATCCTTGTTTTTCATTTTCCATAAAATCTTTTTTTTAAATTATTTATTTCTATGTTTCAATA
The DNA here is from genome assembly GCA_949630135.1 of Balakata baccata. NCBI lineage: Eukaryota > Viridiplantae > Streptophyta > Magnoliopsida > Malpighiales > Euphorbiaceae > Balakata > Balakata baccata. The sequence goes on from CATIWF010099522.1 coordinate 24,005, forward strand.
ATAATAATAATAATAATAAATGTAATATTTTAAGTTTGAATCTTCTCCCAATTATCAATATTGGTAAAAATTTTACACATTTATAACAAGTATAAAGGCATGACTAAGGAAATTATTTATGGCTAATTAGTTAAAGATTTTGAAAGTCTCCCAAACAACTTAAGTTCAATCTCACCGTCTCCTCCCCTAACTTGTAATTAATAATAATAATAATAATAATAATAATAATAATAATAATAATAATAATAATAAGGGTACGGAGTACCCTACATTGTATAGTTTACAGCTTGCTCACCTCTTAATAAACTAAAAATAATAACAAAAGATCTTAAACCGTCACCCTTTCAATTCACTTCATACCATCAAATGAAATGTAAATAATTCACTCTCTTTCAAACTAATTAAAAATTATAATAAATTTTTGGAGAATTTATAAGTGGAAAAAATTAATAATAATAATAATAATAAATATTTTGATTGATATTTGTAAATATGATAATTGAAAAAGATATCAAATTCCAATATCTTTACCACCACCAATATTAAAAGGGATTTAGCAGATTTATAATGAGGGCAAGACTACAGAAATCATATGTGACAATCACTTGAAAACTTTACGAGTCTCCCAAACAACTCTACTTAACCAAATCTTGTTATTTATTTATTTTCAGGTTTCATATATATTGCCATGGAGGTCAAATTCAAATTAAGAATTTTATATTGATCTTCTTATCAATTCAGAGATCATTTCGATTCTCTGGATTTACGAATTATTATAAAAACACACACATACAAAAAATTGAAAAAGGAAAAACATCGGTTTCCACCAAAATCACAACTGTAAGAATCCTCATGAAAAATCCTCGGAGATTAAATAAACAAATAAATTGTGAAAAACGTATATTCAATGAATCAATTTCAAATTCTGGCTCTAAATAATAACTTAATTTCCATTAAAGCATTTGATCTGAAAATGGAATTACGCGTCTCCCTCTTAGCTGTCCGTTATCGCAAAATGGAAGCAAGTCTTACTTCCAAAAACAGGCAAATTTCAGAGCATAAAAACAGAGCAAAAGCTCTCTCCCTTTACACTTATCTCTACAGAGATCACAACCACTGAAGCTAATAATAATAAAAACCCATGAAGCTTTCAATTATCTCTGCCTTTCTTTTTCTCTCTCTTTTCCAGCCACCAACTTTTGCCATACAAAAGGTAAGCATATATATCCTTGCTTTTTTCCTCTGTTTCTTTTTCATCAACTCCTCTGTTTCACAATTCTGAAAATTCCGTTTCTTTTTTCTCTAAACCTGCACCTTAACACATTATTTGTTTGATTCAGTCTTATATAGTGTATTTAGGATCACATTCACATGGTCCTGATGCTAAATTGTCCGATTTCGAGCTTGTTACTCAATCCCATTATGCGTTGCTTGATTCATTGTCCAACAGGTATGGTTATCTATATGTAAATTCAGTTTTCTTCTTCTTTCAAAGCTATTCTAATAATAAAGGACTCCCATTTCTTTCATCAAATTTTTTGACAGCAAAGGCAACGCCAAGGACAAAATCTTTTACTCTTACACTAAGAACATTAATGGGTTTGCGGCGGTTCTTGAAGAGGAAGAAGCAGAAGAACTTGCAAGTAAGGATTTTGCCCAATAATGCCTACTAATGCTCTGTTTTTCTCTGCTTTGCTAAAGCATAATCTGAACAAAATGACTATTGAATTTAATTGCAGAGCATCCAGAAGTAATATCAGTTTTCTTGGATAAAGGAAGACAGCTTCATACTACACATTCATGGAATTTTCTTGGATTAGAAAGAGATGGAATAATTCCAGTGGCCTCTCTTTGGAACAGAGCAAGGTTTGGTGAAGATGTAATTATTGGTAATTTAGACACAGGTATGCATTCTCTGTGTCAGTAAATTACTAAAAATGACTGAAACATTGTTCTTTTTTTTATTTTTTTTGCATGAGTTTTTGAGGTCTTATTTGTTGTTTTTCATGTTTTATCTTAACTCAAATCCTTGAGAAAAAAGGAAAATCCTTTATATTGTAGTTGACTTGTCCGTAATTATTGGTATTATCATTTCCATTATTTCCATTCAATGGGAAATTAACACTTCAAGCTTATGCCACCTCATCACATCAATATACTAAAAATATCCTTCAAAATGCTCAAAATTTTAAATATGGAGGGTATTTTTGTCATAATAAATAATGACATGATGATATGTGTAGATAAACTGATATCCGACTTCGTAGATATTATATAAGATGATATAATATTCTAACATCTATATCAATATATTTTGAAATTACTTGGATACTATACTTTGAAATGAAAATTGAAAGATCCAATACTAAAATGATAAAAATATATATATTGGTACTAAATTGAAATGCAATATGCATGTCAACAAAAAAAAAATCAACATAACATTGTTAATAAAAGTTTCATAACCTTTCCTCTCTTTTCTTTATATATATATATAGATTCATAACCTTTTCTTTTAAACATTAAGAATGGGACAATGGTAGGGTCAATAAAAATAAAAAGCAAGAAATATACATACTAACTTTTGTTTCCTTTTTCTTTTTTTTTCTTTATGCATTTTAAATAACAATAATGATAAAATGTGGCGCTGCTATCTGCTTTCATTTTTGACATTTTTTCCTGGGAATCATCTTTTAGTTTGAAATTATTTCAAAAAGATAAAATAATATTTTATTTTTATCATTTGAGGAATATTTTATTGATATTTTTGTTAGGTGTTTGGGCTGAGTCTAAGAGCTTTAGTGACGAAGGAATGGGTCCAATCCCATCCAATTGGCGAGGAATCTGTCAGGATGACACCTCTCCACTTCCTGTTCGTTGTAACAGGTTCCTTTTTTTTCATAATTTCTTTTCACCACCTTTATAGTTTCGTCCCTCATCATTACAAATTTACACAACTAACTCATCCAATTAAAAATTTATTCATTTGACTCCCTTAGATGTTAATTACTTCGTCTGAAAATTTATTCAAACTAACTATCATTAATTACATGTAAATCTTTAATAAAGAGGTACTGAACGAAAATTTATTCGATTAACTCTCTTAATTTTCATTGATTTGATATTAAATGTTTATAAATAGAAACTACATATATTAGTTCAATTGGGGGACTAAGTTTCAGAAACTTGTAATGTTCAAGCATCAACATTAATTTTTTTATATTTTCTTCTAAAGTAAATATTTAGAAATTGCAAAATTTTTTCGTTAAAATGACAGCTACTGCTACCTTTTATTTAACTTAAATAGGTTCTACAAAATTTTGAAGGTAACGCTTTACTCTATAATGGATATACTCAGCACTAAACTATATATGTTTGTTTGGAATGGGAAATTTTCGTGATCTCAGGAAGCTAATTGGAGCAAGGTACTTCAACAAGGGTTATGCTACAATAGCTGGGCCTCTAAATTCTACATTTCACAGCGCAAGAGACAGTGAAGGCCATGGAACTCACACATTATCAACAGCAGGTGGAAACTTTGTGGAAGGAGCTAATGTTTTTGGCAACGGCAATGGGACAGCAAAAGGGGGGTCGCCAAAAGCACGTGTGGCTGCTTACAAGGTCTGCTGGCCACCAGTTAATGACAGTGGTCAATGCTTCGGAGCAGATATCTTGGCTGGCTATGATGCTGCTATAAATGATGGAGTTCATGTGATTTCAGTCTCGCTTGGGGGAGATTCTATTGAATTTTTTGAAGATACCATCGCCATTGGTGCTTTTCATGCCGTCGCGAAAGGCATTGTTGTGGTTGCATCTGCTGGCAATTTTGGTCCTTATGCTGGGTCAGTATCAAATGTTGCACCTTGGATTATAACTGTTGGTGCTAGCACTTTGGATCGCCAGTTCTCAACCTATATTGCTCTTGGCAACAAGAAGCACCTCAAGGTTATTTACTAATCTACCTAAAGCTACAAATTGAACTGAAAATTGATCAGAATGATCTTAGTTCTGCTTTGCTAATAGGGTACCAGCCTTTCTTCAAAGGGTTTGCCCGCTGAAAAGTTTTATCCCCTTATCACTGGAGAAGCTGCCAAGGTTGCTAGTCAGTCTGCTGTAGATGCGTGAGGAGCCCTAATCTATTAACAGAAAGAAGATAACATTCTGTCTCTAACTACTGACTTACACTAACAAATACTTTTGGGTATACATTTTGTTTTTTGCAGTATGCTTTGCAAGCCTGGATCACTTGATCCTGAAAAGGTTAAAGGGAAAATATTGGTATGCCTTCGAGGGGAAAATGCGAGAGTAGAAAAGGGCGAGCAGGCACTTCTAGCCGGCGCTGTTGGAATGATTTTGGCCAATGATGAAGCATCAGGCAAAGAAGTTTTAGCTGATCCTCATGTGCTGGCAGCTGCTCACATCAGTTTCTCTGATGGTCAATCTATTTTTGCATACATTAACTCCACAAGGTCACACCAACAATTAATTTACCCCTTTCATTATTAAATTAATTCTGATTTCATCTTCTAATTAACATACAAGTAACAGGGTTCCTGTGGCATTCATGACTCGTGTAAAGACAGAATTGGGATCAAAGCCAGCTCCATTGGTGGCTGCTTTCTCATCAAGGGGACCGAATCAAATAGAGCCTTTCTTACTTAAGGTCTGCTTATTTTCTTGATCCTTGTTACTTAAAGTAGTTCTCTTGTTGCTTGTTTTACTTGCTATATATTCACAAAAATTGAGAATGATTGTGATTTTCTCAGCCTGATATCACTGCCCCTGGTGTTGATGTAATTGCTGCTTATACTTTAGCAGTAGCACCAACTGATGAAGAATTTGATAAGCGTAGAATCCCCTTCAATGTACTATCTGGCACTTCAATGGCTTGCCCTCATGTTTCTGGTGTTGTTGGCCTTCTCAAAAATCTCCATCCAGATTGGAGCACTGCTGCTATCAGATCTGCTCTCATGACTTCCGGTACCTACTTAAACATTTTCCCCATTTCTTTTTTCTCATATCGAAAATACCCATCAATAAGGTTTCAGTCTGATAATAAGCTCTCAATAAGAGCCGGTGGAGGACTCGAGCTTGAGCATATTCCTGTTCCTCTCCATGTAATTCAGATAACATGCTCAATAAATTTGAATTATGAGAAAATAGGCATTTAGCGACACTTTAGCGTCTCTAAATGTGTAGTGTAGCGACGTATTCTTAAGCGTGGGCATACGTGTTAATGAATTTGTTTCATTCTGCAGCAAGAACACGAGACAACAACATAGAGCCAATGCTAGATTTATCAACGAATCAACAGGCTACTCCTTTCGACTATGGATCAGGACATATCCGTCCGAATCGCGCAATGGATCCCGGCCTAGTTTATGATCTGACTGTTAATGACTACCTGAACTTCTTATGTGCTAGAGGTTACAGCGACAGCCAAATCAGATCATTCTCAGGAAAATCATACCAGTGTCCAAAGGGCTTAAGATTAGCAGATTTCAACTACCCATCAATCACAATTCCCAATCTTAATGGCACAATAACAGTAAGAAGAACAGTCAAGAATGTTGGTTCAGCTGGCAAATACAATGTTCATGTAAAGGCACCTGCTGGAGTTTCGGTTTCGGTTAATCCGAAAAGCTTGGAGTTTGAGAAAACAGGTGAAGAGAAGACATTTAGGGTTACTTTTAAGGATAATTTAAGATATAAGGCTGCAGATTATGTTTTTGGAAGATTGACTTGGTCGGATGGGAAGCACTATGTTAGAAGTCCTCTGGTGGTGAAGCATATTTGAATTCTTCTGAACTAATTTAATTAAACTTGATTGTTACCCACTGTCTACAGCACTCTTTTTGTCTGCTGATTAGAAATTAATCAGGTTGATAATTTGCAGGAATTAACATTTTTCATTCTTTTCCATTAAAGATTAAATGTTACATAACCTGTTTAGGTGCATTTTGGAAATGGAAGAATATGAATGAAAATTGTTTCCTTCTTGCTAAGTAAGTAGCTTTTCTTTTTTTTCAAAAATCTCATTTATAACATATTAATTTTCAGGCAAAAGACATACTAGTCAATTAGATATGTCTATTTTTGTCATTTTACTCTCCGAGGGATTTTTTATTTGTTTTTAGATTAAATTGTCATTTAATATTTTAAAAACACGACAGATGGGATCACTATATGATGATATGATATGTTAAGAAAAATACCTCTACACATGAAATACATGTGCTAATTTTGGATTTTTTTTAACTGACAAGATACGTATTATGACAAAATTTTGAATTTTTAAAGGATTAAGTAGAAAAAGAAAAAGAAGTATAAGGGGAAGCTTAGAAAAAAAAAAAAGTTAGTGTATGATAATTACATATTGTTTGGTGTATCTTTTACTTTATTTTAAATTAAAATTCCCATATAAAACAATTCATAATATTCAAATTCATTATGCAAAAAAAATATATTTTTATAGTGAAAAATATTACACTAATTTTAATGAAGCACTAGCTTATAAAAGCAACTTTATTTCTCTTTTCTAAGATTTTTTTTTATTTTTAATTTTCCTTAAAAAATAATTGAAATAAAATAAAGAAACTAATAAATAAAAATTCATATTTATAATATACTAGTTTTTTATTTACGTGCAAAACACATAATTATTAAATATTAAACTTGTCATTAACCACTATTTTTTATATTATTTTTTTATTTATATATAAGATTCATCATTGATTTTTATATATATATTTTGTACGTAATTATTAGATATTGAACTCATCATTTTTCATATATTTGTTTTTTTTATTATTCATATATTATATATTGGACTTGTCATATATTAGATATGGGTAGCCTTATTTTAAAAACTATTTTTAAAAATTTTTCTCTCCTTAATTACTAATAAAAAATTGAGTATAAAGTATTAAAGAATGAATGGTGTCTTAACATTCATCTTAAATATATAATTTGAATTATTTTTAACTCTAACGACATAATAAAAGGAATAATAATATATGTAATATCATTATGTGAGTTTCATATTAATAAATACACTGAGAGAGAGATATTGGGTATTGAAAAAAAAAAATTTTAAATAGCTATAGAAGTGTTAGCATATAGCTAAAATTCTCAATAATAGAATTAGTGATAGAATTCTGATCAGGCAAAAAACCAGAAGGCTAAGTTAGGGAAGCAAAATAAATTTTCAATATTCTTTACAGGAGGCAAATTAAAAAAAATAATATAAATTTATATATTATTAAGAGACATATAGATTATTATTTAATATAGTTTTTCATTAATGTATTTTACATGTGATTATTAGATATTGGACTCGTCATTAATCATCATTTGATTTTTATATAATTTTTTTTTATATTAATTTGTTTCTTATTATTTGGAATGTTATTTAATTATAATTAATGTTTGAAGTAAATATAGAGTTATAATGCCACAACAGTGTTAATAAGTTAACTTCATTTCAATATTAATATAACTTTTATTCATAGATAAAGTCCTAATACTACTAATATTTGGTTTAAGAGCGCATATTTATCTCAAATATAAAGAGTCATATATAAAATAAAGACAATGCACGTGATTATCTGATATTGGACTCGTCATTAATTATTATTTAATTTTTATATAATTTTTTATTTTTTTTATTAATTTGTTTCGTCTTATTATGATATTTTATTCATAGTGAATTATAAAAGTATATATTTATCTTAAATTTCATCAAATTACTAATATATTTATTATTAAGAATTATATATAAAATAGAAATAATAAATATTTTATAATCATTTTGTTTGTCTCTATTTTGCTACTTTTATATATGTTAGATTTGATTAAGAGTTGATATCATTATTAACATGCATTATACGTGATTATTAGATATTAGACTCATATACGTAACTCATATGAAAATTATTAATTTATCTATTATTAAAAATCATATATAAAATAGAGATTGTAATTACTTAACAGTTATTTTGCACATCCCTTCAAATTGCTAATTTGTCTATTGTTAAGAATCAAATATAAAATAAAAGTAGTAAATACCTTATGATTTGTATGTTTCTTCTATTCTCAATCATTCACATGTGATGAACATAATTTTTAATAATTGAAATCATCATTATTAAATAAATAATAATAATTTTTTAGTTATTTTTAATTATCATACATTTAAATCACATTTAATTTAAATACTAATAGTTGTTAATTATATTTGATTCTTATATTTTATATAAAAGTAAAATATAAAATTATTATGCTTGAAAATGTAAATCGTTATGCATATGATTAAAATAAATTAACTGTTGAATTATATAAAAACTATTAAAAAATTATAACTTTTCAAATAACTTATAAAAATTATATTCAGTATTTTAAAATTTATGTTATAATTATGTGCATTGTTGTAATTTAATTTAAATTTATTATTATATAAATTCAATAAATTTAAATTTATTATTATATAAATTCAATATATCAGCTATCGTTGCTTATTTTTATCATGCCTTTCTAATTTGTTTTATTAAATTATTTTTTTCCTTCTTTTTAATATTAGTTATCTGATTTTTTTAATATATAAAATATAATTTCCTAGTACTAATAAAATTATACTTCTAATTAATAAATTATTAATATTAGTTACTAATAAATTAAATTATTAAATAACAAAATTAACCTAATTAATTAATTAATGTGATGCCAACAAATGTTTTGAAAATTGATGATAACATAGAACCATGCCCTCGTTTAAAAACCATTGAACCAATATGTCTAGTATATAGCAGAGTCCAAGACTTTTGAGTTATGAATATAATTACGCATGCCAAAACGATCAGCAAAATAACACTTATTTAGTGGGTTCATCGGGCAACTTACCATTTATCCTTCAAAAGGGCAATACATATTAATAATTTAATTATTTTTTCTTTTTAATATTAGTTATATATATATATATAGTTATTTTATTCTAATAGAATTGGACTTCTAATTAGTAAATTATTGTACTATTCACTAATAAATTAAATTATTAAATAAAAAAATTAATTCAATTAGCTAATATAATTATATTGGTTTTTTCTTTTTAATATTAGTTATATGTTTTTTATATATAAAAATAGTTACTATATTGTAATAGAATTGGACTTCTAATTAGTGAATTATTAGTACTATTTAATAATAAATTAAATTATTAAATGACAAAATTAACTCAATTACCTAATACAATCATATTGGTTTTTTCTTTTTAATATTAGTTATATGTTTTTTTTATAAATAAAAATAGTTATCTTGTTCTAATAGAATTGGACTTCTAATAAGTAAATTATTAGTACTATTTACTAATAAATTAAATTATTACATGACAAAATTAATTCAATTAACTTCCCACTTTCATATATCATATGATAATTTTTCCTTTAAAAAAAAAAAAACTCTTATCTCAAGATCCTTGTTTTAAGGATCCTAAAAAATTCACATGGGAAAACTTAAAGTCTTTATACAGTTAAGTGAATAATTTCTTAATGTAAATTACAATATATGAGACACAACTATAGTTACGGTTTGGCCACAAACAGAGACTCTTACAGCCTATGAATTACCAAAATTGAGGAGCCAAAGTTGCCACTAAATATAGCAAAACCTTACATATAAAAACACAGGTAATTAAACTCTCCAAACACATTCTGAAAATTAATGCTGAGGAACAAAGAAATGTCGATCTCAATTTCCTCTTCTTCTATTTTCTTTACAATTCTTTTTTCTCTTCTGCATGTTCCTTCCTATGCAGCCAAACAGGCAAGTTTTCTTTTTTGTATTTCAAAAAAAAAAATTCATTATGAAATTATAGAAATTGTTTATTTTTCATTAATTCATTTGTTCAATGGAGCAATTTTTTGCATGACTAATTTTGGGTTTTTAAACCATTGAACCAATATCTCAACATATAGTTGAAGTTTGATTTAATATATTTAGGAGTTCATAATATAAATATATGCAATTAATTAATGTGTGATTTAATTGGTTCAGTCTTATATTGTCCACCTGGGAGATCCCTCTGATCCTCCTGCTGCTCAATCCCACTATGACTTTCTAGCATCAGCCACCCACTCAAGGTTTGAATTTTTTTCTTAATTTTCAAATAATAATAATAATAATAGTAATAATAATAATAATAAATTGAAGGATGTTTATTATTTCAATTTGGGTTAAAATCATATATAACCTTTTATAATTTGTCTATTTTTGTCATTTCTTCCATAAAATTTTTTTTCTTATTTGTATATGATTTTTTTTCTATATTGTTCTTTTGCAATTTAAACAAATATAATATTATGCTCTCCAATACTAACATGTCAACATTATTATCATACTGACTGAATGCTGACATAGTACGGTGATACATAAGCATTGAGAGCATGATCTTATATCTTTTAAAATAACAAAAGGGCAATGCGGATTAAAAATTGAATTAAGGAATCAATTAGATTAAAAAATATATTTTAAAAAGCTAAATGGCGAAACATGATAAATACATAAAATGTCGTATGCCTTATGTCTTTCAATATTTTAATTTGTTTCAATATTTCTCTGTAATTTCTTCAGCACTCATGCTGGGGGAGCTAATGCTGTCCAGAGTGATATCATTTATTCATATAGTAACTCTATGAATGGTTTTGCTGCATTCCTTGATGATGCTCAAGTGGAACAACTTCGAGGTAAGAATCATATTTGATTAATTAATTTTGTTATAAATAATTTTTTTATTTTAAAACAATTAGAGTAATTATTTTAATTTCATGAAATTGCAGGACATCCTGATGTTAAATCAGTTTTCCCAAACAGAAAATATGAGCTGCACACAACACAATCCTGGAATTTTCTTGGATTAGAAAAAAAGGGCGCAACTGTTCATGGTTCCATTTGGGAAACTGCCAAATATGGTGAAGATGTCATTATTGGAAATCTTGATACTGGTAATTTTTTTTTTATAACGAGAATAATCATTTCCACTATTGAAGTATTAAATTTTCACTAATATTGGTAAATATTAACAAAAAGAAAAATTCAAACTCGGAATCTCTTCGAATTCTCACAAATTGATAATACCCCAATTGCATCCCTTGATTTATACATATAAAATCTTAATGTGGTATTGATTTATGTGAAGGTGTATGGCCGGAATCAAAAAGCTTTAGCGACGAAGGTTTCGGTCCTGTCCCTAAAAGATGGCGAGGAACCTGTCAGCCTGATGGAAATTTTAAATGCAATAAGTACATCAATTTTGCTCTTTCTCCCTGTTCTTTTTTCTTATCACGTTGGATCAATTAGGCACAAACAATTTCAAAATTACTAATGTTTTCTTTTATGGGTATATACAATCAGGAAGCTTATAGGTGCAAGATTCTTCTACAAAGGGCGTGAGGCAGAAGTAGGGCCTCTCAACAAAACCCTGCTTTCTGCTAGGGACTTTGAAGGCCATGGCTCCCACACATTGTCCACTGCTGGCGGCTCCTTTGTCCCCGGAGCTAACGTCTTCGGCCTTGGTAATGGAACTGCGAAAGGTGGTTCCCCCCATGCTCGTGTTGCTGCTTATAAAGTTTGCTGGTTAGATGGCTGCTATGGCGCTGATATCTTAGCTGGATTTGATGCTGCCATCAAAGATGGTGTTGATGTGCTTTCAGTCTCACTTGGTGGAATGGCCAGTTATTTTTATGATGATGGTACAGCTATCGGAGCTTTCAATGCCGTTAAGAAAGGAATCGCTGTAGTTGCCTCTGCTGGCAATTCTGGTCCATTTCCGTCCACCTTAGAAAATGTAGCTCCTTGGTTGCTTACTGTTGCTGCTAGCACCTTGGATCGTGAGTTCTCTTCCTCAGTTATTCTCGGCAATAAATTGCAATTCAAGGGTCAAAGCATTTCGGACAAAGCCCTACCGGCCAGGAAGTTTTATCCATTGATCAATGCTGCAACTGCAGCAGCTCCTAATGCAACAGTTGCAAACGCGTAAGTGGTCGCTCCTAACAATTCAGAACCATAAAAGATTTCCACAGTTCAAGTCACATCAGCAGTTCATGCATATGAGTTTTGGAAATACTTAAGTTGATGACTAATTTAGCTACCCAAATTGTGAAATGCAGTTCGTTGTGCGAGGCTGAATCACTTGACCCCGCTAAGGTTAAGGGGAAGATTGTACTGTGCCTTCGAGGGGATAACGATAGAGTAGAAAAGGGAATAGTGGCAGCTCGTGCTGGTGCAGTTGGGATGATATTGGCCAATGATAAAGATAGCGGAGCTGAACTTCTAGCAGATCCTCATTTTCTTCCAGCTACCCACATCAGCTTCAATGACGGCCAAGCAGTTTATAACTACATTAACACTACAAAGTATAAGCAATTAGTCTATATTCCTTATCTCACATAATAAACGTTGTCTACTTTCTCTACATTTTGATAAATGTTGTCTACTTCCATATGCTGAAACTGTGTAGACCGTACTAATGAGTTTCAGGATTTTCGTGACTTCTTGTTTTGTTTTTATAATAGAAATCCCACTGCATCAATCGGTCCCGTATTAACTTTAACCGGAGTTAAACCATCTCCAGTTATGGCAGCTTTCTCATCCAGGGGACCGAATATAGTTCAGCCTGGAATTCTTAAGGTCTGTTCATTCATTTTTCTTTCTTCTTTCCATCTTCATCAGCTTCTAATTACTATATGGAACTCTCTACTGACTTTAATATAATATCTTTGTTTCTATATACATAGCCTGATATCACAGCACCTGGAGTTAATGTACTTGCTGCTTACTCTGAAGCATTATCACCAACTGAAGAAGACTATGACACGCGACGTGTTCCTTACATAACAATGTCTGGTACTTCAATGTCTTGCCCTCATGTTTCCGGCATTGTCGGTCTTTTAAAAGCAATCCACCCCGATTGGAGCCCTGCTGCCATCAAATCTGCCATCATGACCACCGGTAGGCTTTTATTTTTTAGGCAGTAAAGCGTTATCTTCCATATTCAAAGTTCTGAGTTAGGGACCTTTAACATCCCATTTCAATTCGTAGAGTCTTTCTTCTACTCTTTTTTCAATTTCTTAATTAGATTAAAACTAATCCAAAAATGTACATATTTGTTGAACTAATACAGCAACAACAAAATCCAACGATGGGAAAACAATAGGCGAAGCCGATGGGTCAATGTCGACGCCATTCGCATACGGTGCAGGCCAAGCGAGACCCAACAGCGCAGCTGATCCTGGTCTGGTCTACGACATGACAGTGCATGACTACCTAAATTCATTATGTTCATTGGGCTACAACTCAACTATAATCAAATCATTTGCTAACAAGACCTACAAATGTCCCAAGAATTTCCATCTGGCTGATCTTAACTATCCATCAATAATGGTTCTTGATCTCAAAGGCCAAGTAATTGTAAATCGAAAAGTTAAGAATGTTGGATCTCCAGGCACATATAAAGCTCAAATTACAGCACCTGCTGGAGTTTCAGTTACAGTTAAACCAAAGCAGTTGGAATTCTCAAAAGTTGGGGAAGAGAAGAAGTATAAGCTTACTTTCAAGTCTGCCGCCACCATAGGCCAAAACTATACATATGGGGAGTTAATTTGGTCAGATGGCAAACATGATGTTAGAAGTCCTATAGTTGTCAAGCTTGCATAGGTGGATTGTCTTTCTTTATTTTTCATCCTTTCCTATCAATGGCTGAGCTTATAAACCAATAAGAGAGCCCTATGTAGATAAAATAAATTATATAATATTCTCTCATTCCTTTAGTTTGGTCTGGTATGGTCTATATAGAGTCTTTCTATGGGAGAATTTTTCTGTTTAATTACCCTAATAACTCCAGTTCATTTCAGCTTTGTTATTTGCACATTTTGCAATTGTAAGCTTAATTTCCCTTTTTAATTAAAATTTTAAATTCTGCCAACTTCAGCTTGAAAGTTTATTAGCAAATTAAATTTTGTTTGTATTATAATTGCATATTTGATTGCCAATTATTCACTAGTCGGTTTAATTTGATCCAACATATATGACTAATTGATTCAAAGAATTTTACCTTTGGTCATCTTTAATGAAAATATATAGATTTTAAAATTCATGGGTATTATAAAATTTATATATTTTAAATCCTTTGATTGTTAATAGAATTGGTGGGAGTCCTAGCTGGAATAATAGAGCATTATGATTGGTGGTAATAGGTGGCACTGAATGAGTTGTAATTTTTGTTATTTTTCCATTTCCTTTATTAGAACTATTATAAATACAGAAAATGTACTAAATTGAAGGCATGGAATGGAATGGATGAATAGTTGAATTTTTTTTTCTCAAATGATCTCTTCTCTTCCTTCAATCTGATATTTCCTTTCTCTCTAATTCGTCTCTCTTATAAATACAGAAAACGTACTAAATTGTTTCTACTTCTCTTCTATTCTTCAATCTTCATCTCTTTTTCTTCTCTCTCACTCCATATTTCTGCTTCTTTTCTCTTTTTTAATTGGCATAAAAGAATATATTTATATTTATTAAAAACTCTATATAAAATTTATTTAAGTACATAATATAGAAAAATTATATAATATATATGTATATTCAATATAACATCTAACATTCAATTATTATATATCAATATATATTAATAATTTAATAATTATATTATATATAATTACCTAGGATTTTTGGGTTAAGAGGTATAACTTGTCATTTAAAATAAAGGTATAAGAAAAAATAAAAATCATAATCTATTAGCTTATAAGTTGAACACTAGTTTTACTAGCTTTTTTGGAGGATATTGTAATATAGCTCTTTCCAAATAACATATCTTACCAAATAAAGATTATTGATGAAACTATGATATTACTAAACAGTGCCTTTATTTTTGGTATTTGCCAATTTGGATAGGTTGAAAAATTTGTGAATACCGGAAATATCATATTTTTTGGTTATTAGTACTTATTTTCAATGTATATATATATATATAGAAGAAATTGCATTAAGGAAAAGGAAGAAAGAGAGGTTAGGAGAGAGAAAATGAAGAGAGGAGTATGAGAGAAAAACAAAATTGAAGAAAAGGAAAAAATTGAAGAAAGAAAAATAAAATTAAGGTGATCATGTAGCTTATCAACTACCCAAAATGTGAGATTCTACCTAGAATGATGGAGAGTGCAAAAATTAAAAATCAATTATTTATAATAGAATTTCCGCGAATGAGGAAAATTTTAAGTTTGAGTTTTATTAACAGTTACTGAAATTTTGTTAACATATAGTAAAATAATTTTATTAACATATAGTAAAATAATTATTTAATTTTTTGTCTTACCACAATAGCTTGAGAATTTTTTTTTTCCATTAAAATGACTTCTAACTACTAAAGGTGATTCAACACCCTAAAAGCTGACTTCACTCTACATTTTCTCATGTTAGTAGTTACATGTGACACACAATAATTTTGATCGCCATGTTGATGTCCAGTTCCACGTGGACAAATTTAATTTCATATGTTATCATTGAATTAAATTTAATTTTATTTGTGGTCATTAAATTTATACTTTAATTATATTTCATTTATAAAAGAAAATATATTTTTAATTTCTTTTCATTGTACTTAAAACATTCTAGTATAGCTGACAATTTTGAACATAATATAATTAAACAACTATATAAATTTAAACATATATAAATTTGAGCTAAATATATATGTATCGTAATTATGTCAATATATTGAATGTCTCGTAATAACATTTATCTATATAACATATTAAGGAGATATTTGGAATTATTGTTAAATATCATAAAAATAAAATTTGAATTTTTTTATTTAATTGACTAATTTTTTTAATTTTTTATAAATTGTTTTTTCCAAACTTGTTTTTAGAAAAAATATTTATTTGCATATTTTTACCAAAAATAGTTTTCAACACTCAAATAAAATAAAAAATATAAATTTTTTTCCGAAAAATGTTTTTCCGAAACTCAATTTTAAACGAACTCTAATTCATAATTAAATACTTTTATACACAACACAAACAAACCATCGTTTCTATATTTAAGTATTTTTTTATTCAATATTTATTCAAAAAAGAATTAAAAAAATATCTCAAAATTTTGGATATAGTAAAAAGAAATTGAAAAAATATTTTTATTTTTTAAGTGAAATATAATTAGAGTATAAATTTAATAATGACTGTAGATTTATTTCAGGATATGGTGAGTGACTATTAATGTAATAACCCTTATGTTTTATGCTACGGTTGATTTTGTAATTATCCTAAAGTATCAACAAGGAGATTAGAAAAATAAAAATGTTACTTATTTTAATATTTTTTATTTATAAAATTCTTGCATACTATCTATTTATTCACTGATTTTATTTAATTTATATTAAAATTATGGATATTTTATTAGCCAAATATATTAAAACAAATAGCATCACGCTTTAAAAAAAAACCCTAGAAAATTTATAAAGAACAGACTACAGAGCGCTTTTGTGGCCGCCATTAATAACCCTAAAAACCTAAGCGCAACTGCATAGCCAGTGCCTCGCTCGCCTCTGAACTGGTATGTTCTCTTGCTCTCTCGTTCTTCTTTCTGTCTTTTCCCTTTTAGATCCTAAATTTTGTGCATCAGATTTTAATAATTTTGATCCTAGTTGATCAAATGAGCATGAAGTATCGCAAGTTACTTTGAATCAATGCTAAATCGAGAAAATCATTTTCAATCGACCTAACTGATGTACACTATTTTCCTATTCTTCTATGAAATAAGTAGTACTGAGCAGATTACGGGTTCAATCAGAATTTTCCAACCAAAACCGAACTGTTCCCGTTGGAAAAAAGGAAAAAGAAAAAAAGCTCTTTTTGTTTAATCTGTGAATATAAATCCGGATAGTGGAAAGATGGGTGAGTGAAGAGAGCTTTAGACTTGACTACTAGTTCTATTCTATGAAAATAAATTCCGAATTTCGTCTCTGTTTTTGGTATTGGTTTTTAATTCAAAGAACGAAGATTCTAGCTTTCAATGCACAATATGATATCATAACTTCATTGCCCTGTAGGTTTTTTTTTTACCCATTTGTTTTCTTGTCTGGTGGTTAGAATTTTTAATGGCTATATCTATGAATTTATGGGTATTTTCAAACATTTTTTCACCTGTGGTGCAGAAGTTTGTTTAAATACAATGCAGTCTGGAGAAGAGCAAGCTTCAATGGAAATTGAAACAGTTCCAGGAACAGGGTCTGTAAATTTGCCACCAAAGCCTAAATTTGGGCCTTTGAAGGCCCATGAGATGTCTGATGGCCGAGTTCAGTTCAGGAAGGTGTCAGTTCCGCCACATAGGTATTCGCCTTTGAAGAAAGCATGGATCGAAATCTACACTCCTATATATGAGCAGATGAAGATTGATATCCGAATGAATCTCAAGGCTAGAAAGGTTGAATTAAAAACTACAGCAGATACACCTGATATTAGTAACTTGCAAAAATGTGCGGATTTTGTACATGCTTTCATGTTAGGCTTTGATGTTATAGATGCTATTGCTCTTTTGCGTTTGGATGAGCTATATGTGGAATCTTTTGAAATCAAGGATGTTAAAACCCTTAGAGGCGAGCACTTGTCTCGCGCAATTGGAAGACTGTCTGGAAAAGGTGGCAAAACAAAATTTGCCATCGAGAATGCTACAAAAACAAGGATTGTGATTGCGGACACTAAGATTCACATATTAGGATCCTTCCAGAACATTAAAGTTGCAAGGGATTCCCTCTGCAGCCTTATTTTGGGGTCCCCTGCAGGAAAGGTATACTCAAAGCTCAGACAAGTTACTGCAAGATTGGCAGAGAGGTTCTAATCATTTTATTCCTGTTATTTTTGAGGCTGTAGTTAGTTCTACATGAGGTTCTTTATTCTGAGTGGAAATTTGTGAATTTAAATTTTACATAAATTTTCTGTATCAGTACTCAATATCGGCTTCAAAAAATTGCTGCAATGCCATTAATTTTTGACATTTTATCTATTTGCCATTGATAGATGATTTGGGAAGGGGAATGGGTTGTAAAATTTGTGGGTTTTTTTATGGATTTCCGTTGTTCTGTCTGTTCTTGAAATAGAAACTTTCTTTTGATTAGATTAGTAATGGAGTATCTGGTTCCATGTCAGGTCCTATTTTGCGGGATTCTTCCGTTTCTGTGTTCTTAATGATAGCTTTTGCTGTGGATGTTTATTTTTGAAACAAAATCTGTTGTTCTCAAAAATATAATTAGGATGTCGAGGAAGAAAATTTACTAGTACAAGTGGACGTCTATTATTCAAACTCTAAATCAAACTGTTCAGACGTATGTTGGAAATAATTGATTAATGAGTATTCTGTTTGTGAATTGCTTAACATATCAGGGAAGGACTTATCAATGTGTTCTGTTTTGATCCTTTTCATGTTAGTCTTGTATTTATTCCTTCCTTTTTCCATGGATTCAATGTTAAAAGGAAAAATCT